>BPLR01021081.1:0-68188 GCA_021605095.1 Caerostris extrusa
CATATTTTGTGGAGTTACTTTTGCAAAAATAGTTTCATGATGTTAAAAATACAGATATTTTAATTTTTTTCCGCAATACATCTATCTTTACTAATACAGTAAGCATTCAAAGATATATTTTATAAGTCTTTACTATAAATGTTACAAAGATCTTGACCATGAAGAAAAACATCAAAAATAGTGTATTAGTGTGTCAAAATAGTGCATCAAAATAGCATCTATAATAGAAAAAAATAAAAATCCATAACTTTATAAATTATAAGCAATTGATGAGTAAGCACAGAAAAATCCACATAATATATATATCCAAAATTACTATGACAATTTTTTCAACAGAGTATAGTTTTCAAATTTTCTTGTTCATACGTGATTTTGGAGTTGTTGAAACGAAAAAATCAATAATTATAAGGGAATTTCAGAAAATGAATTACTTCTAATTACTTGCATTGTAATGTTCAAATAATAAAAATGACAATAATAAGAACCCAGTGAAATTATTTTTTTATTAATCAGCATTAGGTTCCCGGGCCACGCGCAAGATTTTCACTGTTACACCTTTTCTTGTATACAAGTTATTGCATCCAGTGGATCCTTGATGTTTGTAACAGATTATCTTTGTGTTCTCTTTCAGGGAACTCATGCTTGTAACGGCAACAGCGTAAAAAACAAATACAAGATACCCTTACAGCCAAAAGTCACATGGGATGATGACCAAAAGTTTCCTGCATCTGCCAATATTTTTCTCCAGTAACGATGTAGGGTAATAGGACACCAAAGTTGCAGGTTATAGAAACAGTAGGAAATTTAAAGCGCGTATGTGACAGAAGTGCCAAATGTCGTCCTATCGAGGAATTATTATTATTTTTTTGCGAAAAATTATCTTCGCATGTCTTCAACTATCTATTTATGAAATGTAGTTTAATTCTGTTTATTAGTTTTAACTCCAGATGCCTTCGAGGAGGCAAAGTTATTTCATGGCCAACTTCTGTTAATCATGTCACTAAAATAATACGTAATAATTTCAAAAAACTGAACTACATAATCAAAACTTCAAAAACTTAATCAGTGAATTGCATTTGATCCACTATGATCAACTATATAATAACCAATATAATTCCTAAATCTGAACCATTATGATTAAACTATATAAGACCTGTTATAATCAACAATATGTTCCATTATGATCGACTATATATAATCCATTATGATCAACTATACATAATACATTATGATCGACTATATCTATAATCCATTATGATCAACTATACATAATACATTATGATAACTAAATAAAGATCCATTAAGATCACTAAATATAACGCGTTATGATCAATTATATATGACCCATTATGATCACTAAATATGATCCATTTGATAACTCTTTGAAGTAGTCTTTAAATGTCAACATAAAATAAATGTATAGACATAAAATAAACATTTATAATACATTATAAACCCTTTTTTAAATAAATTTTTTTGAATCCCTATAAGAAAATAAATTATTGTATGTACTGAAATGAACTGGTTTTAATTATTTTTAAATATTTTATAAATTATAAGCTACTATACATTTTCAAATGAAATTAATTTTTTTGTTTTAAAAGATAGAATCTTTCATTATACATTCGTACAATTTATAATTATAAAAGTAAATATTTTAAAAAGTCAATCGAAATTTTAATTTTACCGTGTTGTTATTGTTAAATTTTAAATATGATCCTTCATTTAATAGTTTATTTAATTTTTGTAAATTTGAAAGGCATGGTATTATGCATTGAAGTCTTCACTAACCAGCGCTGACAAATTATTCGTGAAAAAGAATTTGGATAAATTAATGAATAATGAAACCTTGATATTAATCTGGATTAGTAAAATAAGTCGAACGGAAAATTTAATGCGGTAAAAGAAAATAATGAATGGGAATTTTCCTATTTAGCGAGCATTATTTTGTTCATAAATTTCAGAAACTTCGGTAACTTTCTCTTTTTTTTTCTTTTTCTTTCTCTTAGTAATTATTTCTTCCGAACGGTCAAAAATTAACTGACATCATTAGGTTTTATTGTGCCATTACGTTATTTGGTGAGAATTTGAACAGCTGTTATCTGAATTTAGCAAAAGTTTCTGAGGAGCCCTTGAAACTATTTTTAATTGTATTTAGTAAGTATTCCTTAAGTATTTATAAACCAAGCCAAATTACCCAGTATTGCTACATATGCCTCCAAACAAGGAAATTTTAAGGCCATTCGGTATTAACTAATGTCACTAAAATAATCCGTAATGATTTCAAAATCTACTTGAGGAAATTAAATTTCCATCCATTAGATCAACTATATATGATTTGGCTATGATCATTAAATATGGTCCATTATGATAAACTACAAATAACCTGTTATGATCAATAATTATCATTTATTAAGATCAAATATAAATGACGTGTTATGATCAATAATTCTGATTCATTATTATCAAGTATATATGACCTGTTATTCTCTCTAAATACGATACATCATGATAAACTGTATATGGCATGCTATGATAACTAAATATGATCCGAATACATTCCATTACGTATAATAAATTTAACTATGATCCATTCGATAACTCTTTGAAATATTCTTAAAGGTCATGTTGTATCACCATAAAATAAACATTTTTGCCCAATATATTTTATATAAAAAGTTTTTTAATTACAAAATTTTTTCTGAATCACTATAAGAAAATAAATTATTAAATGCTCACAATAAACTTTTTATTATTATTTAAAATATTTTGTAAATTATATGATACTGTTTTCATTTCCGAATTAAATTAATTTTTTTGGTTTTAAAGGTATAATTTTTCATCCTACATTCATACAATTTGTAATTTTAAAATCAATATTTCAAATCCCTCTCGAAATTTTCATTTATTGTGCTGTTATTGTTAAATTTTAAATATGATCCTTCACCTCATAGGAGTTTATTTAACCCAACTGGGAGATTTAAAATAATGACTTAAAGTTACAGTGACTATAAGCAAAAACTAGCATGCATTGATTAAATATATCAGATTCAAAAAGAGATTATTACTGTGGATAGAAGATCATTATAAATTGTTATGTTTGACTCAAATATCAAGGATCTAATAGAAAATGATGATGAGAAACTCAGCATATAATGATCCGATTTCGTACTGTTGAATTTGATGATTTCATATTAAATTCATCAGCTTAATCTTTAAAAGAAATGTCAAATAAAATAATGAATTATTTAAATCTTATAATTAATAAATATTAATATCTTTAGAAACTGTTCCATAATCTTTCATCAATAAAATGGAAACATTTGCTGTGGTGATTTATTTCTGTTAGTAACAGCTCGAAGATTTTTTTTCCTCGAAATTAACATCCCATTTTCAATCTATAGCATCTTTAGGAAGATTTTTGATGAATTTCCAACTAGCTTCAAAATAAATAGTAAAATATTCAAAAAAAGGAATAATGCAATTCCACAGTAATTTGCTTTTAAATATAATCTTTTGATAATAATTTTTTTTTATTTCGAAAATCTTCCGTGTTCTTGGTTCTTTTTTGAAATTCTGAAAGGCATGATATTATGCTTTGAAGTTTTCAGTAACTCGCTCTGACAAATTATTCAGAAAAAGAATTTTGATAAATGAATGAATAATGAAACCTTGATATTAATCTGATTAGTGAAATAAGTTGCACGGAGAGAAAATTTAATGAAAAGAAAATAATGAATGGGAATTTTCCTTATTTATCGAGCAATCTTTTGTTCAGAACTTTTTCAAACTTTGGTAACTTTCCTTTCTTTTTCTTACTATTAGTAATTATTTCTTCCGAAAGGTCAAAATTCACTGACATCATTAGGTTTTTATTGTGCTATTACGCATTTTGGTGGAAATTTTACAGCTGTTATCTGAATTTAGCAAAAGTTTGTGCGCTGCACTTTAAACTATTTTGATCGTATTTACAGAGTATTCCTGAAATAATTATAAACCACAGCTGAATTACCCAGTATTGCCATCAGAGGCCTGAACCAGGAAAGTTATTTTATGGCCAACCTGTATTAATCATACAAAATAGTCTGTAATGATTTCAAAATTGAAATTGAATTTAATCCGTGAGGATCAACTATATATGACTTGTTATGATCACTGTATATGATCCATTATGATCAGCTATCTATGACCTGTTAGGATCACTAAATATGATCCATTATGATCAGCTATATATGGCCTGCTATGATAACTAAATATGATATGAATATATTCCATTATGTATAATAAGTTTAAATATGATTCATTTGATAACACTGAGATATTCTCTAAATGTCATGTTGTATCAACATAAAATAAACATTTAGGTCTTAATATTTTAAAATGTTTTTTAGATACAATTTTTTTTAAATCAGTATAATTAAATAAATTATTGTATGCACTCTCAATAAACTGGTTTTATATTTTCAAACGGTTGATAAATAATAAGTTACTGTTTTTTTTTAAATTAACTTAAATGTCTTGGCTTTAAAAACAGAATCTTCCATTTTGCATTCATACAATTTGTAATTTTAAAATTTATATTTGAAGTCAGTTGAAATTTTCATTTACTGTGATGTTATTACATTTTAAATATGATCTTCATTTCATAGGAGTTTATTTAATCCAACTGAGAGATTTAATGGATGAGTCACTATAACGATATCACTGTAACGATATGCAAAAATTATGCATTGATTTTATATATCAATTTACTAGAGATTATTACTGGGGATAGAAGATCATTATAAACGGTTATGCATCAATCAAATATCAAGAATCTAGTAGAAAGTAATGATTACGAGAAACTTTTAATATAAATATAGATTTCCTTTCGGTTGAATCTGATTTCGTATTAAATTCATCAGCTTAATCTTAGAAGAAACGTCAAATAAAATAATGAATAATTTAAATCTTCGGAAAATAAATAATGACATCGTTAGAAACTGTTTCATAATCTGTCATCATTAAAATATCATCAAAATAATCAAAATAATGAATGGAAATTTTCCATTATGAACGATCCATTATGATCACTAACTATGATCTGAATAGAATCCATTACATATAATCAACTTAAGTATGATCTATTTGCTAACTATTTGAAATATTCTTTACATGTCACGTACGTTGTATCAACATAAAATAAACTCAATATATTATCTAACAGTTTTATTTAAATACAATTTTTTTTTAATCACTATAATAAAAATAAATTATTATATGCTCTCACATTAAACTGTAATTGTTACATTAAACAGTTCATAAATTATTATTTTTTGAAATTAAATTGCAATTTTTAATCTTAAAAATAGAATCTTTCATTATACATTCATACAATCGGTAATTTTAAAGATAAATATTTTAAAGTCAATGAAATTTTCCTTTTCTGTGATGTTATTGTAAAATTTTAAATATAATCCTTAATTTCAACGCAGTTTATTTAATCGAACTGGCAAATTTAACGAGATGAGTTAAAATCACTGTAACTATATACAAAAACTATGCATATCAAATTACAATGTTACTGTGGATAGAAGTTCATTATAAACGGCTATGTATTTGTCATATATCAAGGATCTAATAGAAATAAATGATAATGAGAAATTCTGCATATAGTGATTCGATTTTGTATTAAATTAATCAGTTTATTCTTAAAAGAAACGTCAATTAAAATAATGAATTATTTAAATCTCAGAAAATAAATAATGACATCGTTAGAAACTGTTCCATAATCTGTCATTTATAAAATGGAACATTTGCTGTGATATTTATTTATGTCAGTAATCACTGTAAATTTTGTTACTCGAAATTAACATCCCATTTTCAATCTTTAGCATCGTTAGGAACAGTTTTGATGAATTTCCAACTAGCTTCAAAATAAAATAGTAAAATATTCAACAAAGGAATAATGCAATTCCACAGTAATTCGCTTTTAAATATAATCTTTCGAGAACAATTTTTTTTTTTATTTCGAACAATTTTTGGTTCTTTTTTTTAAATTCTGAAAGGCATGATATTATGCTTTTGAAGTTTCAGTAACTCGCGCTGACAAATTATTCCAAAATAATTTGGGTAAATTAATTAATAATGGTACCTTGATATTAATCTGATTAGTAAAATAAATCGCACGGAAAGAAAATTTAAAAAAAAGAAAATAATGAACGGGAATTTTTTATTTATCGAACATTCTTTTGTTCATAATTTTCACAAACTTCGGTAACTTTACTTTTTTTTTCTTTTTCTTTTCTCTTAGTAATTATTTCTTCCGGAAAGGTCAAAAATTAACTGACATTATTATGTTTTTATTTGCCATTACGCATTTTTTGTGGAAATTTTACCAGGTGTTATCTGAATTTATCAAAAGTTTGTGTGGTGCACTTAAAAGTATTTTAATGGTACTTACTCAGTTTTTCTGAAATATTTATAAACCTCAGCTGAATTACCCAGTATTGCCTACAGATGCCTCCAAACAAAGAAAGTTATTTTAGGTCAACAAGTATTAATCATGTCACTAAAATAATCTGTAATGATTTCAAGAACTCTATTTGAGGAAACTGAATTTGATACAAAAGAATCATCTATATAATGATCTGATAAGATCATTAAATATGATCCATTATGATCAGCTATATATGACCTGCTATGATCACTAAATATGCTCCATTATGATCAACTATAAATAAATTTTTATGATCAATAACCCTGATTCACTATGATCAACCATATAAGAACTGCTATGATCACTAAATATGATCTGAAAATAATCCGTTACGTATAATAAATTTAAATATGATCCATTTGGTAACTCTTTGAAATATTATTTAAATGCCATGTTATATCAAGATTAAGTAAACATTTATGTCTCAATATGTTGTAAACCGTTTTTTAAATACAAATTTTTTTGAATTATTATAAGAAAATAAATTACTGTATGCAATCTCAATAAACTTTTTTATTATTTTAATTATTTTGTAAATGATAGGATACTGTTTGATTTTCAAATTAAATTATTTTTTTGGTTTTAAAAAAGGTATAATTTTTCCTTATACATTCATGCAATTTGTAATTTTAAAAATAAATATTTTAAAGTGAATCGTAATTGTCATGTTCTGTGATGTTATTGTTAAATTTTAAATATGATCATTTATTTCATAAGGGTTTATTTAAAGATGATTTAAATCACGGTTATGATTTATTATCACCCTAACGATATGCAAAAACTATGCATTGATTATTTATATATCAAATTAACAGATATTATTACTGTAGATAGAAGATCATTATAAATAAATGCTTATGTATCAATCAAATATCAGGATCTAATAGAAAAAAGATTATGAGAAAATCTTCTTATAAAAGATCCGATTTCGTACGGTTAAAGTTTTAATATTTCGTATTAAATTCATCAGCTTAATCTCAAAAGAAACGTCAAATAAAATAATGAATAATTTAAATCTCGGAAAATAAATAATGATCGTTAGAAATTCCATAATGTCATCAATAAAATGGAACATTTGCTGTGGTGATTTATTTCTGTCAGTAAGCACTCGTTTTTTTAACTCGAAATTAACATCCCATTTTCAATCTATAGCATCGTTAGGAATATTTTTGATGAATTTTCAACTAGCTTCAAAATAAAATAATAAAATATTCAACAAAGGAATAATGCCATACCACAGTAATTTGCTTTTAAATATAATCTTTCGAGAATAATTTTTTTATTTCGAAAATTTTTGGTTCTTTTTTTTTTAAATTCTGAAAGGCATGATATTATGCATTGAGGTTTTCAGTAACTCGCGCTGACAAATGATTCAGAAAAAGAATTTTGATAAATTAATGAATAATGAAACTTGATATTAATCTGATTAGTAAAATAAGTTGAAGGGGGAATATTCAATAAAAAAGAAAATAATGAATGGGAATTTTCCTTATTTATTGAGCATTCTTTTGTCCATAACTTTCACAAATTTCGGTAAGTTTCCATTCCTTTTTTTTTCTTTTCTTTCTCTTAGTAATTATTTCTTCCAGAAAGGTCAAAATTTAACTGACATCATTAGGTTTTTTTGTGCCATTACGCATTTTGGTGGAAATTTTAACAGCTGTTATCTGAATTTAGCAAAAGTTTGTGTGGTGCACTTGAAACTATTTTAATGGTATTTACCGAGTATTCCTTAAATATTTATAAACAACAGCTAATTTACCCAATGATATTGCCTGGACTCATCTCAAAAGAAGTGATACAATAAGGATTAAAAGAGATAAGAAAATTTATTAATTAAAAAGTTCAAAAAATATATTTATTTTTATTAATAATTTATATGCAAATGTAAGTGAAAAAAAAAAAAAACTTCAGCATCATGTGAAAAAATCAGGTAATCGCTTGTGGTTACACAATATTTAAAATTTTTACATGGAAAGAGTATAGAATGAAAACTTAATTTAATTAACTTAAAACATATGGCATATTGTAATTTAAACATATCTTTAAAATTTTAAAAGTATGGCATGTAGCATAATGGAATTTAAACATAACTTTGAAATTTAAACATATGGCATGTAGCATATTGGAATTTAAACATAATTTTGAAATGTAAACATATGGCGTGGGGTATATTGGAATTCTTTTATAATAGAAAATAGAATAAGATATTGGACTCAAGGCTTTAGGATGTATAAAAATCATTCATAAAAACACATCCGAACTCTTTCGTTAAATTGAAGAAATTAAATTTCGGTAATAAAGGAAAAAAGAATCTACAAATTTAATATAGCTACGGTCTTACGTAAGTTATAGTCTATGTGCGTACAAAATTTGAAAAGTCCAGGTTGAAGTGTGTTTATTTTTAGATAAGCAAACATATTTTCAAATTTATATCTTAGTAGATTATCAGGTCTAAATTTATAAACCTTAATAAATGCTAATGTGATTTAAAAACAGCATATATTGTAAAGATTCTTTGATAGTGCAATGAAAAGGATTTGAAATTCGTCAGATTAAATCAATTTCAATTAAATTTAAACACATAATTCATTATGTTTTAAAAATTATTTATGTTCAATTTTTATTATAGATATGTTTTTTTTTATCATTTGTTATCATTTTATATGGAAATAAATACGCTTTTTGTTTTTCTTTTTAGAAATGTAGAACAAATTATTTAAGGCATTTTCCTTAAGCTGTTTCACCATCACTAAAATGATAAGTTGTGATTAGCACTAGTTTTTGATCCTAATCCTAAAAAATACCTATCTTAAAAATTTAACCAAAAATAACTCAATTATTATAACTATGTGAATCAACAAAGAAATATTCATTTTCCAAATGGAACATTGGAGCTAAACCTATAGTTCATCAACCACAAGACATTGTTTGTAAAGTGCATTAAATCCATTTAAATGTTAAAAGTCATAGAGGTGGTCAGTTTTTAAACAATATGACCAGTCACAAGCACGGTCAAACGTTAAAATAGTCACCGCAGTCTTTCTTGGGAAACTGGGAATAGTTTATCCCCCAGAATCTGGCGTTTGGTATCACAGGCTTTAGGTTCGAATCACTGGTGGATGTTACTTTTTTTAATGGTTTGGAAATCCCACGTTAAACTCTAGGTCCCGGCCCAAAGTGACCAAAATGACCATAGAGCGACAAACCTCCCCCCCCAGAATTCTCCATCTCTTATGTATATTCAGCATTGAATCATACCTTATGAATTTTCTTAAGAGACAAATAACAAACAATTTAGTCGTATGAAATGAAACGGCTGAATTTAATGCATTGTTTTATCAATTTTTTTAAAGTTCATTTCTTAGCTAGTATCAGGGTTACCCATAATTCCACAGTGGGCTGCGTGCCAGTGTCTTAAGCAAGGGCCTATAGTCCAAGATTCTTTGAGAACAATTTCGATTATTCAATAGGTTTTGAAGTGCATTCTTGAGTCAAACAATATGACTGCTTTTATAAAGGAGTGACTACAAATCGACATTTGTTGAATAGCCACAACAATAGCTCCGAGTTTGCTCAAAGACAGTAGTCTGAATAGCCCACAGGTAAATAGAAACTAAAAATCTCACTATGGGCACCTACTTCAGCACCTCAGGTCCTTTCAAGTATAGCTATCGTCAAGAAGCCTGCATATCATTCTGGGAATAATCTAATTCGATAGTCTCATTGCGTTAGATCTTAATTGTAAATCGTCTCATTCCGTTTTTAACGACTCCTTGTGTAAGACAAAGGAATATCAACTGCAATATTTTGAAATTCAAAAACGTTCAATTTTTCTTGGGTATATTATTTAAACCAATGAGTTATATGTCTTTGACAACCTTGTAATATGAAAAATAATACATGGATATGAAAAATGTTAAATGCATAATATGATGTTTCGATTTTGAAATGAAATATCTTAAAATTGGAATCAGAAAATATTATAAACACTGATGATTCATACACAAAGTAACTGATCCCTATTTTACTTAATAAAAAGAGAGGGGCCTGTATATCGAACGTTCTTGAACGATCGGCCATTTGTTTCGGGTTCAACATCCCTGATATGGCATAGTTTTTTACAACTTAAAAATAAATGTTATTTAAAATAAAATAAACTACATGGCCCTTGACTAGCAAACCGTTATAAAAATGTATTCAATATAAATGAACGGATGAAAGCAAGATACGCTCTCAAATTTTTAAATCCAGTGTGTGTCCATCATTTGAGATTTGCCAGGCTGCATTAGAAAAAAAAAACTATCATCTAAAATAATATATTATTTAACAATAGTTATTAAGCCAAAAATTAGTAAATAAACTTTCAATCTAATCTTTCTAGCATATTTTAAAATTGTTATGCATTTAAGCTGTGGTGATTTTATTTCATTCAATTTTTTTTAAATTTATTGAGCAAGTCATTTTACTAATCTTAGCATGTTAGGTTTTTGATAAAAAGAATAAAAAACTTCAAGAAAAAAATATTATTTGAATAAACAAAAATACTAAATTATTATCTTTTTGTAATTTTTTAAACAATTAGAATTTAAAAAATTTAAATAATATATTTACATGAAAATGCCACACCAAAAGACATGTAAGATTTGATGGTGAGCTGCATTTAATAGATGATGAAATGCAGTTTAAGCATATCTGCTCAAAAACTTATAATTTTTTTTTGATTATCGAAAATAACACAAAAGTGAAAAGAAAACTTCAACATAATGTTGGGACAATGTTTTGCAATATATTTATCGAGGACAAAATTTGGTTCCTAAATATTTTTTTTTAACTCTTATAATATTTTTTGAGAACATCTAAGTGCTAATCATCAGGCCTTTATCGTGGAACCTATCGATTCCTCTGTAGAACACAAAATCTTGTTACGACACTGAGGCTACATGCCCTGAATTTCAGGAAAATATATTAAACGTCAGCTATTGGAACTCCCTTTCATTGCAAGAAATTCGATTTAAACTTTCAGCTGTCGTTGGTATTAATCATGTCCTCAATGATTTGAATGGCGTCTCTTCCACCATAGAAAGATTTGATCCCAATAAAAGGATCAAAGAATGAATATCTAATGATCAAAAAATTTAAAGAGAACATTATTATAATGTATAAATAAATCTGTTTATAAACACTAATTAGAGCCTAGGGATCAACTAAATAAAACATTGAAATCCTAAATAATGGTATAAATATATTTTAATAACGATAAAGAATTTTTTTAGCCATTTGATAACTCTTTGAAACACATAAACTAAAAGCCACATTGTAAAAAGAAATATATAACACTATTAACATAAAAATAAAAATATGAATATTTCAATATATCATAAAAATATTTTTTTTAAACATATTTGTTTTTAAATCACTACAAGAAAATAAATTATTGTATGGGTGTCAATATAATTGTAATTAGTGTTTAAGTTATTGTTGTAAATTATAAGTCACTATTAGTTACTTTTCAAATTAAATTGAAATTTTTGATTTAAAAAAAGAATCTTTCATTATACATTTATACAATTTGTAAATTTAAAAGTAAATATTTTAAAGTGAATCGAAATTTTCATTTACTATGATGTTGTTATATTTTAAAAATATGAAATTTCCATTTCAGGCTTATTTAAGATGGGAGATTTAACAGAGTTATGATTTAAAGTCACTGTAACGATTTGTAAAAATTATCTGCATTGATTATTTACATATAAAATTACATATAGATATTACTGTAAATAGAAGATCATTATAAATGGTTGTGTATTCAAATATCAAGGATCTATTAAAAGAAATGATTATGAGAAAATCTTCTTATAAAGATCCGATTTCGTAAGGTAAAGTTTGATGATTTCGTATTAAATTCATCAGCTTAATCTTAAAAAGAAACGTCAAATAAAATAATGAATTATTTAAATATTGGAAAATAAATAATGACATCGTTAGAAACTGTTCCATAATCTTTCATCAATAAAATGGAACATTTGCTGTGGTGATTTATTTCTGTCAGAAACCGCTCGTAGTTTTTAACTCGAAATTAACATCCCATTTTCAATCTATAGCATCGTTAGGAATATTTTGATGAATTTTCAACCAGCTTCAAAATAAAATAGTAAAATATTCAACAAAGGAATAATGTAATTCCACAGTAATTTGTTTTTAAATATAATCTTTGGAGAACAAATTTTTTTTTTTTATTTCGAACAATTGTTGGTTCTTTTTTTTTAAATTCTGAAAGGCGTGATATTGTGCATTGAAGTTTTCAGTATCTCCCGCTGACAAATTGTTAAAAAAAAAAAAAAGAATTTGGATAAATTAATGAATAATGAAACCTTGATATTAATCTGATTAGTAAAAAATAGAGTTGATAAAAAGAAAATAATGAATGGGAATTTTCCTTTATTTATCGATCATTCTTTTGTTCATAATTTTTAAAACTTCGTTCTTTTTTTTTTTTCTCTTAGTAATTATTTTTTCCGGAAAGGTCAACATTAACTGACATCATCAGGTTTTTATTGTGCCAATACGCAATTTGGTGGAAAATTTAACACCTGTTATCTGAATTCAGCAAAAATTTGCATGGAGCACTTGAAACTACTTTAATGGTATTTACTGAAAGTTTCACTTTAAATATTAATAAACCGCAACTGGATTACACCCAGTATTGCCTACAGATGTCTTCCTCATTGTATTTTGCATGGCCAACCATGTATTAATCATGTCACTAAAATAATCTGTAATGATTTCAAGACTCTGCTTGAGAAATTGAATTCGATCCATTAGGATCAACTATATATGATCTGTTATGATCCAAAATATGATCCATTATTATCAAGTATAAATGATCTGGTATAAACAATAATTATGATTTATTATGTTCAACTACATATGACCTACTATGATCACTAAATATGGTATGAATATAATCTATTACGTATAATGAACTTAAATGATAAATTTTGATAACTCTTTGAAATATTATTTAAATGTCATTTGTATTAAAATAAAATAAGCATTTATATTTCAATATATTATAAACAGTTTTTATTAAATACAACTTGTTTTGAATCACTATAAGAAAATAAGTCAAAGTATGCAGTGTCAATAAACTGCCATGATTATTTTAAATATATTTGTAAATTATAAGATATTATTTTCATTTTGAAATGAAATGAAATTTTGGTTTTAAAAAGAAAAATCTTTCCTTATACATTCACGCAATTTGTAATTTTAAAAATAAATATTTTTAAAGTGAATCGTAATTTCCATTTCCTGTGATGTTATTGTTAAATTTAAAAATGAAACTTAATTTCATGGGATCTTATTTAATTCAACTGGGAAATTTAACTTGACGATTTAAAGTCACTGTAAAAACTGTGCATTGATTATATATATCAAATTACGAGAGATTATTGCTGTGGATAGAGCATAGTAATTAAATGGTTATGCATTTGTCAAATATCAAGTATCTAAACAAAGAAAAAATTCTGCATATAAAGATCAGATTTTATAAAGTTTGATTTCGAGCAGTTTCATCTTAAAAGAAACGTCAAATAAAATAATGAAATATTTAAATCTTTGGAAATAAATATTGACATCGGTAGATACTTGTTCCAAGTCTGTCATCAATAAAATGGAACATTTGCTGTGGTGATTTATTTCTGTCAGTAACCACTCGTAGCTTTTACTCGAAATTAACATCCCATTTTCAATCTATAGCATCGTTAGGAACATTTTTGATGAATTTCAACTGGCTTCCAAATAAAAAGTAAAATATTCAACATAGGATAATGCGATTCCACAGTAATTTGCTTTTAAATATAATCTTTCGAGAGAATAATTTTTACTTCTAAAATCTTTGGTTCTTTTTTTTTATTATTTAATTCTGAAAGTCATGATATTATGCTTTGAAAAAAACGCTGACAAATTATTCAGAAAAGAATTTGGATAAATTAATGAATAATGAAACCTTGATATTAATCTGATTAGTAAAATAAGTCGCGAAAGGGATGAAATTTTTAATAAAAGAAAATAATGAATGAGAATTTACCTTATTTATCGGCATCCTTTGTTCATCAATTTCACAAACTTCGGTGTTTTTCTTCTTTTTTTTTTTTCTCTTAGTAATTATTTCATTCTCATTTAAATCTTGAAAATAAATAATAACATCGTTCCATAATCTGTCATCAATAAAATGGTACATTTGCTGTGGTTTTATTTCTATCCAATAGTTTTTTTTTTACTCGATATTAACATGCCATTTTCAATCTATAGCATCGTTAAGAGCATTTTTGATGAATATCCAACTAGCTTCAAAATAAAATTGCAAAATAATCGACAAAGGAATAATGCCATTGCACGTAATTTGTTTTAAATATAATCTTTCACGAACGATTTTTTTATTTCGAACACTTTGTATCTTTTTTAATTCTGAAAGGCATGATATTATGCATTGAAGTTTTCAGTAGCTCGACAAATTAGTCAGAAAAAAGAATTTGGATAAATTAATGAAACCTTGATTTTAATCTGATTAGTAAAATAAGTCGCGAAGAGAGTGAAATTTTAATAAAAAGAAAATAATGAATGGGAATTTCCTTATTTATCGAGCATTCTTTTGTTCATAACTTTCACAAACTTTTGGTAACTTTCCTCTTTTCTTTTTCTTTTTCTTAGTAAGTTTTTTTTCCGGAAGGTCAAAATTAACTGACATCAATAGGTTTTATTGTGCCCAGTACGCATTTCGGTGGAAATTTTAACAGCTGTTATCTGAATTTAGCAAAACTTGGTGTGGTGCACTTGAAACTATTTTAATGGTATTTACGGAATATTGCTTAAATATTTATAAATCAGCTGAATTACCTAGAAGTTTATCCAGGGCCCATTTAAAATAAGTAATACAATAAGGATTAAAGAAGACAGCAAAATTTAGTAAATAAAGTTTCAAAAATATATTTATTTTTATTTATAATTTATAAGCGAAAGAAATAAAAAAATTTAAAGAACTTCAGTAGGAAGTAAAAAAGAAATTTAGGCAATCTTTTGTGGTTAGATGGTATTTTAATTATTTACAATAAAAACCTTTAATTAATGTAAAACATATGGCATATGGGAATTTAAACATAACTTTGGAATTTAAACACATGACATGTCGTATATTGGAAATCTCTCCACAAACCTTAAACATTTAATTTAATAACCTTTTTATACTGGTCATTTAATTTAATTATACTGGTAATAACCAGTATAATTTTTTATACTGGTTATTTAATTTAATAACATTTATACTCGCCTATTATACGAATCGAATAAACTCAAGACGTTATAATGTGTAAAAATCATTCATTAAAATACATCGGAAGTCTCTCATTAAGTTGAAGAAATTAAATTTCGGTAATTAGGGGAAAATCTCCAAATTTAATATAGCCTACTGTCTTAGTTAAGTTATAGCCTATGTAGAAGTGTGTGTATTTGTTTAGATGATAAACAAATATAATTTCAAATTTATGGGTTATTTCATTAGGACTGAAATAAATCTAGGAAAATGCTAATGTGATTCAAAAAAAAAGCATGTATTGTTAAATAGGTTCTTTATTTAGGTTCTTTGATAGGGCAATAAAAATTGATTGAAATTCGTGAGAATAAATCAATTTCAAATCAATTTTAAATTACGCAATTCTTCATGTTTTAAAAATTTATTTATTTTCAATTTTTATTATAGCTATGTCATTGTTTCTATCTATTTGAAATATATCCATTTATATAGATCGTATAATCTGTATTATGCTTTTTTGTTTTTCTTTTTACTAATATAGATTTGGGTAATCATTATTTAAGATGCATTTTCCTTAATTTTTGTTTCCCCATTTCTAAAATGATAGGTTGTGATTAACTTAAATTAGTTTAGTTTTAAATAGGACCTAATCATAAAAATTCTAATCCTATCTTAAAAATTTAATTAAAAATAAGTTCTTATAAGCATGTGTAACAACAAAAAGAAACGATCGTTTTACAAATACTGCTACTACTACATCACACCACATCACTGTGTCTTGAGCTGAGTTTCCCTTTATAGTTTGGGAATGATGTGGGTGAGAAGTCTGATTGGGCTCTGTGACGTTCTACGGTCTTATGAGACCAGGACCTACGGCTTAAAATGGATTCCGAACCACTACAAACATTCATGGCCCAGCCGGGATGCGAACCCGATACCTGAGGTACCGAGAGCCAAAGCCACTCTCCCATCAGGCCCTTATTTTTTTACAAATGCTGAAAATTGACGCCTAAGCCATTAGTTGACCATGTACTCATACCGAAAAAGGGCATTACAATTATTTAAATATTCAAAAGTCATAAGCCGATTAGAGACCCACAAAGCACAGTTTGGGGTACCCACCACTCAATTTTATAGAGGTGGTCACGTGACCAGTCATGATCAGTCAAACGTCTAAATAATCACCGCCTTCTTTCTTGGGAAACTGGGAACAGTTCTCCCCACCCCACCCCCCAGAATCTGGAATTTGGCACCACAGGCTTCAGGTTCGAATCTGACGGTGTCATGGATGCTGTTAGTGGTTCGGAATCCACGTTAAACTGTAGGTCCCGGTCTAATTAGCCCAAATGTGTGCACAAAATAACCGTAGAGCGATCCCCCCAACCAGAATTCTCCATCTCTTATGAATGGCGCGTCGAATCATAGATTAAGAATCTCCTTAAAGTCAAAATAACAAACAATTTAGTCACATGGAATGAAAACGATCGTTTAATGCAATGCTTTATCAAAGTTCATTTCTTGGCAAGTGTAGTACATCAGCTTTTTCGTTGTGACATAATTACACAGTGGGCTGCGTGCCAGTGTCTTAAGCAAGGGTCAACAGTCCAAGATTCTTTGGTAACTATTGGAACTTTGGGAACTATTTCGATTATTAAAAAGGGTTTGAAGTGCATTGTTAGAGTCAAACAATATGACTGCTTTTATAAAGGAGTGGCTACGAATAGCATTTGTTGAATAGCCACAGCAATAGCTTCGATTTTACTGTCAAAGACAGTAGTAATAGAGCCCACAGGTAAATAGAAACTAAAAAGCTCACTATGGACACCAGCACCTCTCGCTCCCTGAAACATACAGCAGTCAGTATAAACACGCATATATTCACTTTGGGGATAATGAATATCTATAGTCTCAATTGCAATAGATCTTAATTGTGAATTGCTTATTTCGGTTATAACAACTCATTGCATAAGGCAAATCAATATCAAAAGGCACTATTTTGAAATTCGAAAAATACATTAATTTTTCTTAGGTATATTATTTATACCAATATGTTATACATTTTTGACAGCCTTGTAATATGAAAAATAATGCATGGATACCAGAAATCGTAAATGTATAATTTGATATTTCGTTTTTGAAATTAATATCTTTTTGGAAAAAGAGAAATTAAAAACACGGATACTTCACAAACACTAATGTATTCAATTTAATAAAAAGAGTTTGTATTCCCCAATATTCTTATGTATTACCCAACATTCTTGGCTCAGTTTTTTAGAATTTAAAAAAAAAAGCATACACTATTAGAAACAGTGTTATTTATAAAACACTAATAAACTACATATATTTACTATCAAATCTTACATTTATTTTAATTCTTACCAAAAATTTTTCCACAGCATTTCAATGAATCCAATGACAAGATATATCCAGATATTCTAAATTATGTGTGTCCATAATTTGGAATTTGGGTCACATTTGAAATAAAAAAAAAAAATTTCAGACGGCATATATAATATATTCATTCAACAATAGTTGCCAAAAGAATTGGTAAATAATATTAAATCTAAGCTATCCATTATTATAAACTTGCAGCATAATAAGCTTCGATTTTTTTTCATTCTAATTTCTTTTAATTTTTGAGCACGTTAAAATTTTAATAACTTCTCATGATATATGAATCTGAAGAAAAAATAGAAAATGAGCATTATTTGAATAAAATGAAATACTGATTTATTTTGTATCTTTTGCTAATTTATAATTTTAAAAAATAAATAAAATAATTTTATTGATAATTTTGAAAAATAAATAATATAGGAACATAAAAATGTCACGACAAAAGACATTTACGATTTTATGGTAAGCTGCATTCATAATAGCGCTGGACCATACGCAGTTTAGGTAGACCTGCTATCGAGACGATATTCACAAAGGTACAAAAAAATTCTTCAACATAAGTGCTTATGGGACAATGTCTTGGAATATATACTATGGGACAAAATATTGGTTCGGATCTTCTTTTTCAGACAGGACACAACACGTCTTTGAGAACATCTGGAAAAGTGCACCGCATCGCCTTTATAGAAGATATCGATTTCTCTGTAGAAGACACAAAAACTTGTTACGGCACTAAGGCGACATGCCCTGAATTTCAGGAAAGAGATTTCGTCAGCTATTGGAACTCCCTTTCACGCAAGAAATTTGGTTTAAACTTTCAGCTGTCGTCGGCAATTTGTGCGTGGCCTCAATGACATAAATGGCGACACTTCCACCATCGAAGGGATCCACATATAAAAAGGGGGGAAAGAAATAGAATAGCCATACTGTCTCAAAATCTCTTTTATTGTTAGTAGTCTATTAAGGCATCATTATCCACATAACAATAAAATATTTTGATAAAGATTGTAATAAAATAAATAATGTACTACTGTGTCCAAAAAGTAAGATCAATTCTCAATTTAAAATTCTCAGGCTTAAGGTATTTCAACCTTTTTCTGTTTTAGGTTTCTGGCACTATACTTGACCTCTGTGTGAAATTTGACGTCAAAATAGTCAAAGTTTTTGCATACCGTACGTTAGTTACCGTAGGACGTCCGTTGTTTTTCTTAGCGCGCATGCTCATAGAAATTGCGCATGCGTATTGTAATAATGTTTCCTATGAGCATGCGCGCTAGGGAGAAAAAGCTAACGGTTAACGTACGGTAAAACTCTAGTGTTTCAGTTACGTTTGGTTATGAGACACTAAAACTGATTCCGCCGATTTTGAAATGTCTGAGTTAATTGAGAAAAAGAATTTGCATTAAATTTTGTTTGCGGAAATGTATAGAATGCTGCAGAAGAAATTCGGTGAGCATTCTTATATCGGAAAGAAATGTTTGGAAAGGGTATAAACAGTTCAATGAAAGCAGAGAAATCCATTGAAGACGGAGAGCCTTCTGGTCGACCATCAACCTCAACCGACAAAGCTCACGTCCGAAAAGTTAAAGATTTTGTGTTTGCAAACCAACAATTTACAATTAGACCTTGTTGATGATGTTAGAATTTCAAAAGGATCCGTCAATTCCGTTTTGGGTCTCAAACGCGTCAAATCTCGATTCGTACCGAACACTGAATGCTGCCAGCTCACACTGCATTGATTCTTCGTGATATTTTTCGGCAAAAATGAAACCCATACCATTCCGTATTCCCATGATTTAGCACCGTGCGACTTATGGCTATTTCCTAAACTCTACAGACCTCTCCGGTTGCACCGTTTTGAGTCGATTTAAGAGATTCAAAGTAAATCGCCGCGCGCTTTGAAGGCCATCCCCTGCCGATGACTTTTTAGCATGCATTGAGGATTGGAAAAAGTTGGTGTAAGTGCATTATGTCCTGAGGGAATTACTTTGAAGGCGATGAAATACATTTGACAGAATAAATAAAGGGTCTTTGAAAAATAAATAATTGGTCAAACTTTTGGAGCACAGTAAGACAATACGTTCAAAAGTATAGACTCAGTTACTATGGTGAAAGTTTTGTTTTTGGCATTCAAGATATTTACTTGTAAACTTTAAATTTTTCTCCAATATGACAATCATTTGTTGGCTGTTCCCTGATCATTTTCTTATACATCCATCATTGTATTACTCTTATCAGGATTTGCAGAATTTAAATGCCTTCAAAAGCAGATAGTACCTATATAATAATCGATTGTAAACACACGACACCCTTTCTTGATACTCCGATTAATTGATGAATTAATAGCTTTTTACCACAGATAAGAACCACAAAATTATAACATTCTTTGATTATAACAAATTATATTAAAATGCAATTTATATATGAAAGCCATGTGTATTTTATTTTTCATTTCATCTCCAGGTATTTCTAATCATCATAATGCAATTCTTCGAAACTGAATTGCTTGTTAGCTGTATGTTAGCACGTCCAAAGGAAAACATTTTTATATTTAATAAATTATTTTGCCTTTTTATTTTAAATGATTAACATATAATCGCCCCATATATAACTACAAAATAGAGGTAGAATAACAAATACAAACAAATTACAAATAGTGTTTTTGATAAAGAAGTTGTAAAATGAAGTAGGAAATAAATTCAGTAATTCATTCTATTCTGCAAATAATACCTCCCCAAATATATTTCACTTAACGTTTTGATAAATAATCATATAAAAAGATGCAACGTACATAAAGAACTTTTTTTTGTTTTATTTTTTGATGAGTGATGAAGAGAAAGCATTGCTTTCAAGAAATCTATTTAGATATGAAATCTTTCACCTATGCCTGGCATTTAGTATACTAGTCTCTAACTTTTAAAATACAGTGACTATAATTGACATAGTCAAAGAATTCGAAACCGAACTGGTTAGATGCATATGTTAGCACTGATCCACGCGGCTTTATATTTAATCCACTATTTCGTCTTTATTTTAAATGATTAATATTTAATCGCGCTATATATAACTACAAAAATAGAGATAGATAGAATAGATAGTCGTAAAATGAAGTACGAAATAAAATTGCAACTCATTTTATTCCGCCAATGATACCTCACCAAATAAATTTCACTTAAAGTTGCTTGATAAATAATCATATACAGAGATGCAACGTACATAAAGAACCCTTCTTTTCCTTTTTCTTTTTTGGCGGAGATGGGGAGAAAGACGTTGATATCTATTGCTTTAACACAAAATTCATTTATCTCTTTAAAAAGTGTCTGACACAAAAACACCTTTTAAATAAAAAGCCATCCATATTTACTGTGCATTGGAAGTAATGGAGTTCGAAAGTAAAAATAAATAAATAAATGAAAATAAAAACGGGGGAATAAATAAATTTTTTTCTGATAAAAGCAACGGTATCTTCGTAATGGGGCCTCTGCTTCAAGAAAGGGGGGGGAATAAAACAGTGGCGTTTCAAATAGATTTATATTCATTCAGAATCAAAAGTCTGCAGTTTTCGCTCATAAACACAAAATGATTCTATTAAATGGAATGAATAAAAATTCTTTGCAGCTTTCGAACGAGAGATGATGTTCCAAAAGCAGCGGAAAAACATTATTTCACGTTTTTAAGTGATGGAATTTGCCAAAACGGCTTCGATTTGAAATCTGGGATTTTTTGTGACAAAATTTACAAGCGGTGTTTTATTAGATTGTATAGTCGTTTATTCCAGAGCAATAGAAATGTAATTCGCTTTTGGCTTTAAATTACTTGTACCAAAATACTCTCTTGTTCGTTTATTCGGCGTTTATTGATATTTCGAAATATTTTTACAACCGTGTGATTCTGGCACTTTTGAAAAAATGAATTCAAAGATGATCACTCCAAAATGTTATTTCTTGAAAGCTTATGCTTTTGATACGATTTATGTTTAAAGAGAATATTGTGAAAAAAAAACAGAATAGCTTAGATTTAGTTCTAGTAAAATTATTCAATAAAAAGATTCAGTCAATAAATTAGATCAAAAGAAATATCAATAAATGATTAGAAAATTAGTTATTTATTACAAAGATATTTTTATATACAAGTAAACAATTTAAGATTAATTTTTAAGAAGATTTTAATAACAAAATGTTTTTAAATATTTGGTAATTTTCATTTTTAAAAAATTTTTGAATCGATAATCCTTTTGTAATTCTGTATATTTTTACATTCCATTCTATTATCAAAAATTTATTTTAATAAAAAAAAATGTTAGCCAAATAAATTATCTAATAACTGTCTAATATGTATAGTATATCTTAGCACTGATCCAGACAGCAGCTTTTTTATATTTAACCCGTTATTTCAGTTTTATTTTAAATGATTAATAATTAATCGTCATATATATTCCTGTAAAATAAAAATAGAATTAAAAATTACAAATAGTGTTTTTGATACCGAAGTCGTAAATGAAGTACGAAATAAATTCGGCAACTCATTTTATTCTGCAAATAATACCTCCACAAATATATTTCATTTAAAGTTGTTTGATAAATAATCATATAAAAGATGCAACGTACATAAAGAGTTTTTTTTTATCTTTTTTTTTTTTTTATTTTTTTTGGCGGGGATGGGGAGAAAGACTTTGATATATATTGCTTTAACCCAAAATTCATTTATATCTCAAAGCGTCTGACACAAAAACACCTTTTAAATAAAAGCTATCCATATTTGCTATTCTATTGGAAACAATGGAGTTCGTACGAAAGTAAAGAGAAAAACAAATAAATAAATAAATAAATGAAAACGGAGAATAAATAAAGTTTTCTGATAAAAGCAACGGTATCTTCGTAATGGGCCCTCTGCTTTAAGAAGGGGGAAATAAAACAGTGGCGTTTCAAATAGATTTATATTCATTCAGGATCGAAAGTCTCGCAGTTTTCGCTCATAAACACAAAAATGATTCTATTAAATGGAATGAATAAAAATTCTATCGCAGCTTTTCGAACGAGAAGATGTTTCAAATGCAGAGGAAAAAACATTATTTCACGTTTTAAGTGATGGAATTTGCCAGAACGACTTCGATTTGAAATCTGGGAGTTTTTGTGACAAGATTTACGAGCGGTTTTATTACATTGTAAAGTCGTTTATTCCCAGAGCAATAGAAATGTAATTTGCTTTTGGCTTTAAATTACTTGTACCAAAATACTCTGTTGTTCGTTTATTCGGCGTTTATTGATATTTCGAAAATTTTTACAACCGTGTGATTTTGGCACATTTTGAAAGATGAATTCAAAGAAAGATCATTGCAAAATTTTATTTCTTGAAAGATTATGCTTTTGATACGATTTACGTTTGAAAGAGTGTTGTGAAAAAAAATAACAGAATAGCTTAAATTTGGTTCGGTAAATTATTCAATAAAAAATATTCAGTCAATAAATTAGATCAAAAGAAGTCTCAATAAATGATTAGAAATTTTTACAAAAAATATTTATTATACAATTAAACAATTTAAGATTAATTTCCTTATCACATCAATGATAATTTTTATCACATCTCATCACTGGTACTCTTATCATAATTTGCAGCAATTAACTGCCTTCAAAAACACCTAGTACCTATATAATAATCGACTGTAAACACACGACACCCTTTCTGATACTTCAGCTTAATTGATGAATTAATAGCTTTTTACCTCCGATAAGACACCACAAAATTATAATATTCTTTGATTATAACAAATTATATTAAAATACAATTTATACATGAAAGCCATGTATATTTTATTTTTCATTTCATCTGCAGATATATCTAAGTGGCCAATGGTCGAGTGGCTAGCGTTCTGGCGCTCTGAAATACAGGTTGTGGGTTCGAGGCCCGGCGGTGTCATGGATGTTTGTAGTGGTTCGAAATCCATTTTAAGCTGTAGGTCCCGGTATGTTTAGCCTATTGTGCGCAAGATGACTGTATAGCGATAAACATCTAATCATCCTAATGGAAGTCTTCGAAACTGAACACCTTGTTAGCTGCATCTGTTAACACTGATTCACGAAACAGCCTTTTTAAATATTTAATCCATTATTTCACCTTTATTTTAAATGATTAATATTTAATCGCCATATATTTAACTATAAAATAGAGATAGAATTAAAAATTACAAAATAGCATTTTTGATACCGAAGTCGTAAAATTGAAGTAATGAAATAAATTCGGTAACTCATTTTTTATTCTGAAAATAATAACTCTCCAAATATATGTCACTCAAAGTTTCTTTATAAATAATCACATAAAGAGATGCAACGTACATAACGAACTTTTTTTTTTTTTTTTATTTGGGGGATGGGGAGAAAGACGTTGATATCTATTGCTTTAACCCAAAATTTATTTATCTCTTAAAGCGTCTGAGACAAAAACACCTTTTAAATAAAAGCTATCCATATTTACTATGCTATTGGAAGCAATGGTGTTCGTATAGAAGTAAAAATGAATAAATAGTAAATAAATAAAAACGGGGAATAAATAAAGTTTTCTGATAAAAGCAACGGTATCTTCGCAATGGGTCTTCTGCTTCAAAAAAAAAAAAAAAAGGGTGGAGAAATAAAACAGTGGCGTTTCAAATAGATTTATATTCATTCAGAATCGAAAGTCTCGTAGTTTTCGCTCATAAACACAAAAATGATTCTATTAAATGGAATGAATAAAAATTCTTTCGCATCTTTCGAACGAGACGATGTTTCAAAAGCAGCGGAAAAAAACTATTTCACGTTATTAAGTGATGGAATTTACCAGAACGACTTTGATTTGAAATCTGGGAGTTTTTGTGACAAAATTTACAAGCGGTGTTTTATTTGATTGCATAGTCGTTTATTCCCAGAGCAATAGAAATGTAATTTGGTTTTTGGCTTTAAATTACTTGTACCGAAACGCTCTTTTATTCGGCGTTTATTGATATTTCGAAATATTTTTACAACCGTGTGATTCTGGCACTTTTGAAACGATGAATACAAACAAGATTATTTTAAAATGTTATTTCTTGAAAGCTTATGTTTTTGATACGATTTATGTTTAAAGAGAATATTTTGTTACAAAAATAACAGAATAGTTCAGTAAATCATTCAATAAAAAATATTCAGTCAATAAATTAGATCAAAAGAAGTCTAAATAAATGATTAGAAATTTTTACAAAGATATTTTTGTACAATTGAACAATTTAAGAATAATTTTTAAAAAGATTTTAATAGCTAAATGATTTTTAAATATTTCGATAATTTTTTTTTTTTTTAAATTTTGAATTGATTATCCTTTTGTAATTCCATATTTTACATTCCATCATATTATTGAATTTATTTTGATAATAAAAAAAACATTAGGCAAATAAATTGTCTAATAACTCTCTAATATATATAGTATATGTTAGCACTGATCCAAAAGGCAGCTTTTTTTTTTATATTTAATCCACAATTTCGCCTTTATTTTAAATAATGAATATTTAATCGCCGCATTATAACTGTAAAATAAAAATAGAATTAAAAATTACAAATAGTGTTTTTGATACCGAAGTCGTAAAAATGAAGTACGAAATAAATTCGGTAACTCATTTCATTCTGCAAATAATACCTCCCAAATATATTTCACTTAAAGTTGCTTGATAAATAATCATATAAAGAGATGCAACGTACATAAAGAACTTTTTTTTTCTTTTTTTTTTCTTTATTTGGCTGGGATGGGGAGAAAGACGTTGATATCTATTGCTTTAACCCAAAATTCATTTATCTCTCAAAGCGTCTGATACAAAAACACCTTTTAAATAAAAGCTATCCATATTTAGTATGCTATTGGAAGCAATGGAGTTTGTACGAAAGTAAAAAATAAATAAATATAAATAAATGAAAACTGGGAATAAATAAACTTTTTCTGATAAAAGCAACGGTATCTTCGTAATGGGGCCTCTGCTTCAAGAAGGGGGGGAATAAAACAGTGGCGTTTCAAATAGATTTATATTCATTCTGAATCGAAAGTCTTGCAGTTTTCGCTCATAAACACAAAAATGATTCTATTAAATGGAATGAATAAAAAATCCTTCGCAGCTTTTCGAACGAGAAGATGTTTCAAATGCAGAGGAAAAACATTTTTTCACGTTTTAAGTGATGGAATTTTCCAGAACGACTTCGATTTGAAATCTGGAGTTTTTTGACAAAATTTACAAGCGGTGTTTTATTAGATTGCATAGTCGTTTATTCCCAGAGCAATAGAAATGTAATTCGCTTTTGGCTTTAAATTACTTGCACCAAAATACACTCTTGTGCATTTATTGATATTTCGAAAAATTTTTACAACCGTGTGATTCTGGCACTTTTGAAAAGATGAATTCAAAGGACATCATTCCAGAATGTTATTTCTAGAGAGCTTTGCTTTTGATGCGATTTATGTTTAAAAAAGAATATTGTGAAAAAAATAACAGAATAGCCTAATTTTAGTTGTAGTAAAAATTTCAATAAAAGATTCAGGCAATAAATTATATTAAAAGAAGACTCATAAATGATTAGAATTTTTACAGAGCTATTTATTTATAAAAAACAAAGTGTAAGATTAATTTTAAGAAGATTTTAATAGCAAAATGATTTTTAAATATTTTGGTAATTTTCATTTTTAAACTTTTTAATTGATAATCTTTTGTAATTCTTTATTTTACATACCATCTCTTTCTTAAATCTGTTTTAAGGATATTAGTCAAATACATTACCTTATAATTGTTTGATATTTCAAAAAGACAAATGAGTTTCAAATGCTGAAATTTTAGAAAATAATTTCCATTGTTTTGATTCTCTATCACTGATCTTACAGATGCAAATGTCAGAAATTATTTTTTAGAATAGAAAAGGATTTTCCAAATTGGTCCAGCGCATCCCCAATTGTACATTTTTAAAACTTTTTTTGAAATAAGTAACTCATTTCATTTATAAAATGTAATACGTTTCTATATAATACTATAAGCTCTGCTCTGTTTGTTATTTTATCAACATCATCAAAATCAAAGGACAAATGACCACATATTTTAAATAAAATTCTTGAATTGAAAGTTTCTCGTGTTGCACAAGGAGATTAATTTATTTTAAATAATATATATGTATAGTACTATCTTCCCAGGCATTTTTTTCTGAAAGCCGCAAAACTTAATTTCAAAAACAACATCATGTTCTAGATTACTTGATTACTTTGAAGGCGATGAAATAAATTTGGAAGAATAAATGAAGAATTTTTGAAAAAAAATAAATAATTGGCTCTTACTTTTTGGGCACAGTAGTATAAAATTCCATGTGGAACAATACATAATTCAGTATAACATTTTTAATATGCAAAATTTAATATTGAATAATTTAGTTTCCAATGTGAGAAATGGAAATACCATCAATAATTTACCAATCTGTGTTGACTTATTCTGACTTCAATTGGGCTACGAAGGGGTGTAGCATATTATTTATACCGCGAGGAAAAATATAACCCAGAAAAATTATTATTTCAGAATAATAATATTTTATTTCATAATAAATATAATGCATAATACTAAATTATGTATCGTCCCCATGGAATTTTATAATACATTTAATAATATTCAAAATTAATATCGTTTCAAATTGAATAGTTTAGTTTACGTACCAAAGTGATAACGGTAATACCATTAATAATTAGCGAATCTATGTTGCCCTTTTATTTCCCTGAATTTAATTGTGCTACGAGTTTCTCACATTATTTATAAGATAAGGAACTATAATCCAGAAAAATTATTATTACAGGAGAATAAATATATTATTTCATAATAATAAATTATGCATCTTTCCTGATGGAATAGATATATATGATACATATACAATATGATAATATCGTTTCAAATGGAAGAATTTAATTTTGATTGCCTTATTGCAAATCTTAACTATTTTATCAGGTAATATTAAAACATTTATATAAATGTATTTAAATAAATGAAAAAATTCACACCAAAATTGCATATTGATGTGTGAATAAATCACAATCTAAACTGAGTTTGCTAGGGGATTATAGTTTATTTATTTAAATATCACCAGTGATATGCGGACCTGTGTTGATATGTCCAACGGGCTATGTTGTCTAGGAAATTATTTATAAAATAAGGAAAGCTAATCACGAAAAATTACCAACAGAAAATAATAAATATAATGCATAATGCTAAATTATGTATCGTTCCACATATAATTTTGTAATTCCTTTATAATATGCAAAATTTAATATAGTTTTCAAATTGAATAGGTTAGTTTACCATAGTGATAACGGTAATACCATCAATAATTTACCAATCTGTGTTGAATTTTATTTCCCTGACTTCAATGTCGTTTCAAGTCGAGCCCATTATTCAGAAGATGAAGAAATAAACCCGAGAAGAAGTGTTATTAAAAATAATAAATATATTATTTCATAATAATCAATTATGTATCATTCCTCATAGAATAGATACAAATTTAAAATATAGAATATGGTAATATCGTTACAAATAGAATAACTTAAGCTTGATTGCCTTATTGCGATTCTTAACTATTTATTTTATCACGTAATAATTAAACATTTATGTAAATACATTTAAAAGTGAAAGAAAAATTTACAGTAAATGTGTTCTAGACTTATTATCATAAATAATAAATACTTGCTTCGAGAATTTCGAAATCGGAATGCTTTAACAAAAAAACCTTCCAGGAAGTACATTTGTAGATAAGAAAAATAAATTTTAAATAAGAATGCATGATAAATATTTATTGTGTCTGGGCATCCATTTCAAGCATATTTTTACAATAAATATTTCAGCTATTAAAGCAAAAATGTTTAGCCTAGAAAAGTACAATGTAAAAAGAAGGAAAATGATGTTACTGGAAGGCATTCATAAAAATACATCTTTTTTCAGTTTCGAATCCGATTTTAGACTGCAGTTAAGATATACGTTTTTCATCTTCATAAATTATTCTTGCTTATTCTAAACAGAGTTTTAAAATGTATAGATTTTTTTTTCTTCTTTGGCTACATCTTAAGCATTCTCGTTTTTCGAAATAAGGTGTGTTTGCTTTTGTAAACTAATGCGCTTATAGCGAAAACCATATTTTTTATCTTAAAACGTTATAGCAGTAAGTGTAATAGCATATGGCAAATATTTATGTTTTGATATTCTACTCATGAATTTAATTTTTATTTTATTTGCAACTATTCAAAGAAAAACAAATTACAGAAGTAAAAAAGTACGATAAATTTGTTTGCCATTGATAATTTGCAAACAACTGGTTTACAAGTATATTTAACTATATCATTTTACTATATACTGATATATATCATTATGCATCTTACATTTTTAAAGCTATGCATCAAACATTAAGCAAAACTATAAATTTAATATTAAATAAATAATAAATACATCTTGTAACAAGTGAATCATGCATCGTATATTTTAAGCTATACGTCTGCAAATCTATACATCATATATTGTGGAAAGCTATATATCCTATATTATGCATCATACACTGTGTAATGCTGTACATCATATACTGAACTGTTATACATCTATATAAGTAATCTATAAGTAGTATATATCCATATCACTTTATTATACCGTGATGTTTTTTTTTTTTCTAATGCACCTGGCAAACACAGACAGCTTGGTCTTTGGATGCCTTACGGCAAGTGCTGCACAGACTCACTTTGCATTACCCAGGGGGCGCGTGTAACTTGAAGATAAGCCACGGATGCGGAGTAACAATGCCCCCGCAACGCTCTACGATCCTATTTGACCGGGACCTACTTTTAAAGTGGATTCCGAACCACTACAAACAACCATGGCACCGCCGGGACTCGAACCCGAAACCTGTGGTACCGAGCGCCAGAGCGCTAGCCACTCGGCCATTCAGGCCCTTATATCGTGATGTACATTATTCATTTTTATCTTTAAAGCTTTACCTTCTACATTAAGCTAAATTATAAATCTAATAATAAATTAATAAATCATAATGCAAACACCATAGTATCCACCAAAGCTGTACACCATATGTTGTGCAAGTTATATATTTTACGTTATGTAAAAAATATGTTATGCTAAACAATACATCCTATTGTACAAAGCAATATATCCTTTATTACACAAAAATAATCCTACTTTATCATAGCTACATAACCTATAAGTCAGATACTGGCGCAAAAAATGAGAAATCCTCCTCACAATTAGGTATTATATTGAAAAAAAAAAAACCCGCAAAAAAAAAAAAAAAAAAAAAAAAAAAAAAAACCACTGTCTGTGCGAGATATACAAAGCTATTCATTGCGTATAATTTTAAAAAAATCACTTCTATTTTACAAAGATATAATTCCTATATATTATGCAAGATATAGAAAAAAAAAAATAAAACAACGTCCTAAAAACACAATTATCCGATAATTCCCGAAAGTCAGAAATTCTACGGGAAGAACTTTGGAAGGAGAGACATAAAATTTCAAGAAAATAGAACTTCGTATCAGCAAGTCAGTTGAAAATTATTAATTTTATTAAATTTCCTAAATTCGGTATGGCAAATTAGTATTCACTAACTTCAGGGAGGAATTATACCATTTCATATCAAAATCACGTATACTCCGAAGAAAGATTTGATCACAATAATTTTCTTGAAGTTGGAAAATTAAAGCTGTATATGACACAAATCTTGCTTTTAAAGCTCCAACAAAACTGGAATTAATTTCAATAATTTTTTTTTTTTTAAACTTTATTTACATGGATATGTTTTAACGCAATGTTTGTGACAAATTTAAATTTACTTGGATTTCTATTGTAAATTTAAACACTCAGGAAAATTAGTCAAATTTTGGAGTATATAATATCAAATATATATTTAATATATATCAAATATATATCAAATATATATTTTATAATATATTTATCAAATGCAAAGTAAGAAATGACGTGTATATTCTTTTACTAGATAGTTAATTTTTATTACATTATGCCAGGGCAATCATTTTGAAAATTAAATGGAATCATTTACGTTATGAAAGCAATTCCTTTATCGATATTTGGTGCATGAATTGCCACACATGCTATTGTCAAAATTATTGCAAGGATAATACTTCGGTGTGTGAAGACTGTTAACTTTTGGAATGGTATAAATGTAATGTCTGCATGAAAACTCAAGGGATCCATTTGACGCCCTCTCAACATTGCGGGGCAACAAAGCAAGATTTGATGGAATGGGGGCAATACATGGCGAAAGATGAATATGGAGTTTATGATAATTGTATTTAAATGATATATAATATAATATACCCAATATATATTTGAGTATGAATGTTGTAGATAAATGTCAATCATGTTTAAAATTTAAATAACGTTAGAGACTGTCACAATTTCTGTTGAGTTTACTTTTATGTCAAAGCCCTGCCTGCAGCATGCGCCACCAACTGAATCAAACTAACCATCCCTCACAAAGTTAAAATAAGTGGACAGATATAAAATATTAATTTATAATTTTATGAACTAATATTTAACATTTCTTTTACCACAATGTTGAGTATACTGATAAAATTTTAATTTATAAAAATTCGAAAATAATTTTGATTTAATTACTTTTCCGTAAAGTTCATTGGCTGCTTAAAACAAAAAGCGCATTTTCCACTAAAAAAAAAAAACAATTAATTATAATTTTACAAATCGAGCGTTTTAAATTGCATATAATATTGTCAAGTCCTCCAAACATATTAATATTTGCCTGAAACATGGCTTCCATTCGAATAATTACACACTCATTATTTAAAATATAAAAAATAAATAGAAAAAAAAATGAATAAATGAAATCTAACAGGTAATATGGAAATAAAATCTAACACATTATCAAACAGTAAATTTCTCCGTTAACTCCAGCTATCTGAGATATTCTTACTGATTAAATAAAGACAGAAAATCTAAGGGAAGAACATTGGAGATACACAGATAAAAGTTCAAGAAAATAGAACTTCATATCAGCGAGTCAGTTGAAAATGAATTCTCTCGGTATGACAGAAATCGTATTCACACACGTCAGACTGGAAATACACAATTTCATATCAAGGTCCCCTTTATCCGAAGCGAGATTTGATCAAAATAGCTTTCGTGGAATCGGAAAATTAAACTTGTCTGGGGAACAGATCTTGCTTTCAAAACTAGAACTAAAAATTATTTTATTTTTGTTTCTACTTTTGAAAGTAATTTTAGATTTGATTTTGTTTATCGGTCGACGGTCATTTTTTGCACCCATTGGGATAATTTAAGGCAATTTGTAGAAGTAGGTTAAATGTAGGTGGTAGTATTAACGAGTTTGGATTGTACTTTTTGAAAATAATAAAATAAAATGTTGTTTATAATTTATTTCATCGTAGAAATTACCAAACAAATGATTCACTGTAATTGCGACAGTTTGATATTTCATGGATAATTTTAGCAGCGCAATTAGCTGTAGAAAAGCCAATCGTTGCAATTCAAGGAAATATTTTTAATTAATAAATATCTACAGTTAAGGATTTTTCTTTAGTATTTAATGCTTGTCAAATTTTTTTTTCTTTGAAATATTTTTCTAACTATTGCATGACATTATATTTATTTCATTAATATTATCGATATGTGGATATTGTTTTCAGTCAAGTCTTTATACAATCAAATATATATATATATATTTTAAAAATCACTTAAAAAGCATAAAATGTTAATGCATACTGTTAATGCACTTTTCAATTTCTGGATCATTTTTAAAGAAAACAGGCTTTTCAAATTAAAATGTATTCGTTATTTTGCTGATTGAATAACTGAGTGTAATTTTTATTATTATCAGGTTATTGTAAATTTTTTAACTTTAAATATTAATCAATGAATTAAAGAGTGAAATTATTTTTATCTATTTCCCAGTATTTTAATAGTTCTTGCAAAATAAGACAAAATTAGCGATACTAAAATTATCCATGAAATATATAATATTTAAGCACAAAATTATTGGTTTGCTGCAAAAAAAAAAAATTCTGTCATTTTTATTTTTAGAAAAATTTTCACTTCAAATTTTTTACCAGCCTTCAATAAAATCTTGTTCATCATTCTTCATTCTTTTTGATCCAAAAACGATAGTGGACAATTGAAATTTATTAGCTCCTTTTGTAACAATAAAATATAGAGCCGATGTTTTTTTTAAAAAAAAAAAGATAATAAAAGACAATAAAGAAATAGAATAAAGAAATAAAACACAAAAGTTCGAAGTAAAAAGTTTGTCATTCAGCTGGAAACAAAAAGGATATGTGCTGATAGTGACAAAAATGGTAGAAATTCTTTTTAGTCCAGAACAAATTTTTGTCCTATAAAACTGTTTTTCTTACTTGTTCAAATAAAATGAAATTTTTAAATTTTGTTGAAGCAACTTAATTTTATCGCTTTAAAAAATACAGCATTTGTTATACAGACAATTTTTAATTTATTAATATTATATTACATCAATGTCTCAGCTGTATTTTTATTAGTATTTGTGCTCCGCCTAAAGCTATTTATTTTAACTGACTTGTGTTTGTTATCTCATAAGAATTATGATAACAAAAGATTTTCCGTAACTTATGATCAGATTAGAGAGACTTTTTTTCGAAAAAAAATAGAAAATAATTTTTTTTGTAATATATTTTAGCATAAAAATAAAAAAAAAAAAAATATATTTTCTATAAAGATTTATATATATAGTCGTACGTTTAAAACAACACACCATTTCAAAATCTTTATCAAAATTTACACATTTTTAATCTCCAACAGAAAAATATTTTTTTTTTTTTGTTTCTAAAATAATATTTAAACAATTAAAAATTCAGGCAAAATTATATTTTGTTATTTTTTGAAAATTAAGTCAAAATATTTAGGATATGTCATAATGAAATTTATATATATATATATATATATATTTTTTTTTTTTAAGGGCAAAATTCTTTTAGCTGAGAAGCATAATAAAATTAAAAACCGAAAATATTAAATTAAAAAAATAAATAAATATCTTGCAAAAGTATTAAAAACGAATGTTTTAAATTCTGATTATAATTAATTGTCGACATATTTCTTTCTTTTAAAAGAGGTACATTTCATAATACAACTGAAAAATATTTATAACGTTTATTTAATTAATAATTTAATATTTAATTCATAAAACATTTTCAAATAATGAAAATCTTTTAATGAAATGAAAACCTTTAACAAAATAATGAAAACGATTTACCTTTAAAATTGTATACATTCATTAATGTCTTTGTTAATAAAAAATATATTTAAACATTTGTAAAAATGTCAAACATAAAATTTTCAAATAACCAAAGAAAAAAATTAACATCTTGAGCAAAAAACGTTTTTCAAAAGAATTCATTTCATCAGCATGAAAATTTTTATTTGCAGTAATTTTATATCAAATTCAAACTTTCATTAAATCATATGTAAGCAACATTTGCAATTCATGGAAATATCCAAATTTATTTTAATTGATAACACTTTCAAGCGTCATAATTAATAAAATAGTTAGAAAAATTGTCCTAACGTTTTATTCAGCCGACAAGACTAATGAATTTTAAAAAGAATATTCATATTAAAAATTTGAAATCAATTAATAAGTTGATCTAAATCAGCCTTAAATGAATTTATATAAAATAGCTGTAAAGGAATTTATATAGCAGCGGTGATTTATATAAACCTGACCTAAATGAATTTATGTAAATCAGGGCTAAATGAATTTATATAAACCAGCCTAAATGAGTTTATATAAATATGGTGTAAATAAATTAATATAAATCAGCCGTAAATGAAACAAGGTAAAATGAATCATAAATGAAATTTTATTAACATACAGTAGGTCTAAAAAAGTATGTTTATATTTTTAAAAATTCATTATAAAGCAAGCAAGCAAGCAAAGAAAGAAAAAGTCAGCACAAGTTTTTTTTTATATTTATTCTAAAATAATGTATAAATTTTTCTTTTTCGATGATGTTTACAACTTTCCAATGTGAGCACCATTAACCACACCAAACACGTTCAGTTATTTATTTTTTTCTACTTTTTGGATTATTTTTTTTTATGGAGATACGTGAAAAACATTGTTTACCAACCCTAAGTTCATGACACTGACGTACTGGAATTTGATTTAAAACAACTATCGATTCTTTATTGATTCAAAGAACCTGATAAGAAATTTTTAACGACTGGATGTGTTGCATACGACTCATGGTGCTCGAGGGTCGCTGACATTCGACTTTTCAGTTCCTTCGAGTCAGAAATTGAGGATACGTAAATGATGTTTCTCATGAAACAAAAGCCAAAAATTGCTTTTTTGTATAAAAGTACAAATATATCCTACAAAGGTACCCATGACCCAATGAATGTCAAATGACACTTAAAATAACATGTTTTAATACTGTGATAATCTTTTACTGTGCGAAACAAAGTGGATGTTATTCCTTGTTTTTTATTATTTCCACAACATATTAAAATGCATTTACTAACACTGTCAGGAGTAGGAAAAAAAAAAAATAATTATTCATAAATCTTGTATGTATTTTAGTCTTTTTTTATCTATATTTGAAGCAAAAAAAATGAAATTTAAAATGCAAAAAAAAGTTGTATATTGTTTAAAATACAAAATATACTCAATTTACCAATGCAAAACGATTATAAGTACTAATCTACTAAGTATATATTTTTATATTTATGTAAATAATAAATTTATTTTAAGTCCAGATTTAATTCAATTTCCATTAATTGGATTTTAATAATTGATTGTAACAATTTTTATTAAATTCTAATTCAACTAATGTGTAATTATTCCTTAAAAAACAATTTTGGTAATTTGACATTTTCACTTTAAAATTTATTCAAATAAAATATTTATAATTTGATTTAGAGTAACATTTTATGTTCTTTTATTTTATTTTTTTTTGATAAATTTTAACTACTACCAATTTTAAACAAATTTACGATTTAAAAAAAAAAAAAATCTGTAGTGAGATTAAAAGAAACGAATATATTTCTTTATTAAATTCAAATAAGAATGCGATATAACGTACTATTTTTTATAAGAGATTAAATGTTTAAACATTTATTTGTCTTTGCTACTTAAATTCAACCGGAAAATCGTTATTGAAATTGTCTTGAGATTTTGATTCTTGGATTGTCTGGAGATTTGATATTCAAATAAAAGGTTTTGTATTTTGCAAAGATGTATAAATGCATTGTAATTTATTTAATAATTTTTCTGAAATTACTAAACATTTGCATTTTACACGAGCACTTGACTGCCAACATGAAACGAAATAAAAATAAAACTTTCGTCTGTCTATGTTTACTGAGACAATAAATATTTATAACTGTTTTTAGTTTGACATTTATTTACATGCTAACAATTTAGTAGTTCTTTGAAACATGTATATAAAACAATTTTCATATATAAACTGATCGTTATTTGAAATTTTTATTTATCTGTTTAGTTTATATAAAAATAAATTAAACATGACCGACAACATAAAAATATTTTACAATGTAAATCATTTTATTTTCTTTTAGAATGAATAAGTTGAACTTTTAAGGAATGCATGTGTGTGTTTGTGTTGCCTGCAAGATCCTTTATTATTTTAAACAGTCTTTTAATAGGCAAATTTTTTTTAACATCTTTCAAATTTCCATGAAACAAAAATCGAACAGGATTAATAAAAAAAAAAAAAAAGTAAACACTTGAATGTTTAAGAACATTTTACATTAATTTTTTAATCAATGCAAATTAGGTGATGATATATTGTCAATAGCATTCGAATCAAAAACCCAAGCAAGGTTTTAATATACGCCAGTTTTTATTTACTTATTCTTAACCAAACGCGAGTCACCATTATGTTAACTATCACCTTAACGATTGTTCATTTATTATATTTATTGGGGCTTCCTAAAAACATATTCCGTTTAAAATTTACTAAACAAATTAGTTTTTATAGCAAAGATAATACATTAAAATGCATAGGTCTATTTGGATCAACTTGTATTTATCAAAAATTTAACGTCGTCACTATTTAAAAATGATCGAATATTATAAACGTTTTGGCTAATCATTCTTTCACTTTATCTGCTATTCAATTGTTGCAGATTAAATCTAGAATTTGGAAGGTAATTTAAATACTAATAAAATAATAATAAGATAAATTTTATTTTAATTAATATTCATTTAAATACTAATAAGATAAATTTATGTACTAATAATATTGTACTACTGAAATGGGCATTTACTGATTGAAATAGGGCAATATTATATTCTCTCAGTATTTACCATCCAATTATCAAATTCTTTATCATATCCATTTGCGCCAGCTATACAGAAGACAGACATTCTCGATCGAAGAAACAAATCAAAATCGTTTCTTAACAGTTGTCTCGTTGGCAAACTCTTTCCCTGCCATATGTGTTCCCTCATGGATAAATAGCTACACGTGCATAATATGCAAAAATAAAAAAATTTAATTGGGAGCCAGCTCAAGATAATATAAACATTCTGTCTGTGTGGGGAGCTCACTGGGGAGAAAGTAATGTAACACCAGTACAGTACGTTTGATTTTCGAATAAAGGAGTTGTGTTTTTTTACAGTTCACTTTGTGTTTTTTTATTCTTAGACCAAAGCATTATGAATTCATAGGTCTTTGGTTCGTCTCCTGCTCGACGGACCATGATGTTATGGTCTAAAAATAAAAACATGTAGTGGACAAAAAAAAAAAAAAAACCACGACTCCTTTATTCGAAAACCAAACGCACTCTGCCGGTGTCACATTTCATTCTCCCTCCAGTCAATAAGAATACTCCAAATGCTAAATGAAATTGCTACATGTTAGCACACCATGGAGGAGAGGACGAATCTCACAATATAAATTTTTTCACTATAGTTCTGAAAACATGCAATCTCATGTCGTCGCGAAGCAGTAGAACTTTGTCTGTTAACTAATCTAGGATCGATAATTCTTAATTTCTTATGCATTGTATCAAGTTGTGTAGTAAATCTTTGAATTGTTTGTCTCACATCAAAGACGAAGTGCCCGCCAGTGCCATCACCAAATGGATTTTCATTATCTTCTAGATAAAGGATTATTTTGTCCATGCTTTTCGAGGCTTCATCGAGATTTATCTATTAACCATTTTGGCAGAAATCATCAAACAGGATCTATTTTCTGTCGTTTGTCAATTGACTCAATTGACACACAGAAAATATTGAGAATTTAATTTATTGAAAATTAAACATTTTATAAAAAATACATATAACAAACCTTCATTCCAATTATTTCTATTCTAAATTATTATTTTAAATATTAAATTAATTGTATTTTAAATAGAAATTTAGATTAAATGAAAAGTTTAAATAATTTTTTAGTATCTACTAAAATATCTCATATATAAAAAAAAACACTAACATTTGAACGGAATTTTTTTGGAAAATAAAAAAAGAGTAAAGAACATCGATAAGAGTAAAGAACTGTTCTGTTTGCAAAGCAATATATAAGACAAACCTTTAGAAAAGATTTCACTTTAAGAAATTCAATATATTTTGTATCTGCAAGGGCCAAGAAACTTCTTTTTAGTGCAGTTTTTCTACTAACCTATCATAACGAATATCAATTATACCCAGAAACCTTTTTTTTTTCTGATGTCTGTCCTACAAAGCTTTTTCGAGCAAATACACACACACTCAATATCTTTCCTCTAAAATTGGGTCATAAAAACAGATAAAAAAAAAGCAACTTTTTAAAAGCCACTCTCACGAAAGTGACTTCATTTTATTTACTTATTTAGGATAAAATAACGCATAAAACTGTGAGCACTAACAACATATATGAAACTTCTTGCCTATTGAAATGAAAATACTGAAGTAAATCGCATGGGATGGGGAAGAAACGGCGGGGGGGGAACATTCTTTCTTTTCCAGCCAGTTCATTCCATTTGACCAAAATTTCTTTCCATTTTTTTGGCAACTCTTCGCAAAGCAGACGAACGTCTGTTCAAAAACGTCGCTTTAGAGGAATCGAATTTCGAGGTATTGTATCTCTTGAGACATTTTTATCCTTTCTTTGAGACTGCAGAAGAGTTGTCTTTCCTTTGGGGGAAAAAAAGAAAGGAAAATTTTTTTTAAAAGATTCTCACTACACTTTTAAAAGTATTTTAGTTTTTATTTTATTATTCGTATTTTGATCGATTATTCTTATCTTGAGCAACGAAGTTCATTTTCTAGATGAAAGGGTTGATTAACTTATTCGGCATTGTTTTTATGCTTTTTTTTTTTTGGACAAAACTGGTTATTATTGTTTTCTTTCCATTTAAAAAGAAGTTAGTAGCTGTTCTCAGATTTTCTTCTATAGTTTGAGCTTTAAAAATAACTCGTGGTAAATAACGCTGAATTATCCGTTCTTTGACATGCTTAAAAAAATAAACGATTTGCTTAAAAATCTTATGTGCATATTTTCAACGAATGTGAATATTCACATAAAAGTTATATTTACGTGAATATTTTTATTGTTTGTAAAACATTTTTGCAGTTTTTCATAACTTTGTTAAGGTTTTTTTAGATTGTTGTATTTCTGTTGAAGTATTGTTGAATAATCGTTTAGAGTGAAGAATCATATCTATTAATCTTCATAAGAATACTTTACTAACTTATGATTAAGTAATGGCTGACCAATTGTTGAACTGTCCCGCCTTTCAACTTCTTAGTTTTTATTATTATTGTTCAGATCATAAGGTACAGAATGGTACAAATGGTAAATTTTCTGACATTTACGAAGAAAATTCCTTTTTTATACCATGAGTGATACATTATTTTATACCATGATGAAAATTTGAGATTATGATAGAATATATGAGATATATGATAAAAGAGATATATACAAGATATCAATAGTAAATATAGAAATATTATAATTATAAATGATTAATTTAAAACCGAATTTAAAGAATTTAAAAAAAAACACAATTTATTTTTGGACCATATTCAATACATGAAAAGTGAAGCACGACTAAACACTGTTTCACAGACATAAATGAATCATCCTTTTTTTTTTTTTAGATAAATTACATCCTATCTAATCTCATCTACACCACACCTAAAATACATCACACCTCAGAATTACCTCTCTGTATCTGAAAAAACAAATAGCATGACCAGACTACTTCTTTGCCCTATCAATAAAAAGTATATCATCTCCAGGTTTCCATGGTGCCCTTTTGGTAAATGGATTTTTATCCATCAGACCCTTGGTTAACTCGTAATACCTTTGAAGTTGCAGGAGAAATACAAGGAGTGGTTATCACAGCATCATCATCTAAAATGATTTATCGCCATGTATGATGCGAGCCAAGAGTTGAAAGACGTTTCCTATTTGTCAAGTCCAAATCCTTGGAAAAAACCCATTTCAGCCCAGAAGAAAAAAATGATAACGGTAAATGTAGAAAATATACCAAATAGTTTAGTTGGTGGGAGAGTGTTTGGGCCGTTTATCTTCGTATTTATCTTTGGCCATCAGACTAGTACTTCTTCAATGATAGAAAGTTTGTTGTTTTACTTCACTGGACTTTTCTTAGAGATCTGAATGTGAAAGTTGCCGTGGTAAAGCTGAAAGCTTTGTACGAACAATAATATTTTATTCTCGAAATTATATTAGTATCTAAGTATACTAAAATATTAGTATCTCAATTTTCAGTCTAAAGCAAGAAGTATCGTAATAAGATAATATTTTGCTTATAGAGGGAAATTATATGCGTAAAAAAAAAAATACGCGCACGAAAGCATAAAGCATATAATATCTAAAATTCATGTTGAAAAAAAGTGAGTAAATATTAATTGACTAAGTGATAATCGATGATTAAGATAAGTGATAGAAATGACTAAGTGAGCCAATGTATTATTTTTCAGAAGTCAAAATATATTTATCTGGTATACACTTATAGGGAATTTTAAGATTAAGATTTGCTAAATTATTTGTTCAATATTAAAATGTCTGCAAAACTCGCATCTCAAAACATCACCTAGGAAACATGAAATTGAGATCATACAAGCAATATTTTGTAACTTTAAGTTATAAAAACGTACTAAACCAAAAATGTGTAGACCAAAAAATGTAGACCAAAAATAAATGTAAAAATGTAAAAATGTAAACCAAAAAATGTAGATTTTAATAACGCCTTTCATCTTTCCTTTTATTGCAGTCTTACACGAGACGACACTACAAAAATTAGTAAAAAAATGTTGTGCTATTTGTAAAAATTTTTAATCATCAATGCGACATATATATATATATATATATATATATATATATTTATTTAAAGGAGCATTATTAAAGTATCAATAGGACATATGTTTTAAATAACAGTATCGATTTCACTTGTTGTTGTTTTTTTAAATATTTCCTAATCCAGAAGTTTCTCTCACCTGCTTAATAGTACAATACCCTATTGACAAAACATAAATCAAAAGGGAAAAGATCCAGTTGAAAATTATTTGACGTAACATAACAACTTCAGGTTTATAGGATATATTTAGAAGCTTTACATGGCACATCTACAACTCTTGTAGCTGACTGCTATCATAAAAAGAAAACTGTTTCTATCAAGAAACTTGTTTTAGGAAAGGAAATGTGAAATGTCTAGGAAACAGTAACAGATAAAATGAATTAGCCTCAGGCGTGCCAACACCGCATCTGGCTGTTTTTCGAGGAAGAATTTCTGCTTCTTTCCATGCGAAAGAAGAAATGTTATTGAATAACAATCGTATAAACTTCAAATTCTTATCTTGCAGTATTGACATATAGTTCTATTCTTATTTTTTTATATATTTCTTACATTTTGTGCTGATAGAAAAAAAATTAAGTTAAGATTTTGTATTTTATTTTAAATTTTCTTTGTTGTATTGCTATAGATAATTGTTTTTCCAACATGGACCTACATACTTGATTCAAGGATTTGTGATGTTTGTTGACAGAAAAAAATATGATCTCTTTTTGAATTGTAAACGTACCGTTTCTCATATGATTATACACTATGTGGAAGAAAGTGACGGAACATGACACTATAACGACATAAACCCATATTTATTAAAATTAATAGGAGGTAGGGCCTCCTTTGGCTGCAATCACAGCTGCAACCTTTCTGGGCAGGCTTTCCACTAAATTAGCCATAAGGGCAAGAGGAATTTCCTTTCAAATGTTTAACAGGAAGTTCCATAGTTCGGCTTGCTTTTGGGGAGGGGGTGCAGGCCCTGAACCGACGGTCCAATTCGTCCCAGAGATGTTCAATTGGGTTAAGATCAGGGCTCTGCGCCGGCCACTCCATGCGTTTAAAGTTGTGGTTCACATACCAATCAAGAGTCCTCCTTGCAACATGTCCTGTTGCGTTGTCGTCTTGATACCAGCAATCATCCATACCGTACGTTGCCCACAAGGTAGGAAGGTCATGATTGTCGAGAATATCACAGTATCTATCGGCATTCATCGCACCATCAACCTTCACCAGTGGGCCAACCCCATACCAAGAGAAACAGGCCCATACCATCAATCCTCTTCCACCAAACTTTACAGTTGGGACGACACACTCGGGCAAAAGGCGTTCTCCTGGTAAACGCCATACCCAAACACGTCCATCGGAACGGAAAAGGGTAAATCGTGACTCGTCACTCCAAAGGACGCGTTTAAAGTCATGCAGAGTCCAAGTACGGTGGTCTCCCATCGAAGACGCGCTTTCTTGTTGGTTTTCGTAATCAAAGGCTTATGGGCTGCCGAACGTCCAGTGCAACTTAACTTATAGGTTTCGATACGAAGAGTCTTGGTCGAAACGGCCACACCTGTGTCTTGTCTAAACTCATTAGAGATGTTATTCATGGATGTTTGACGGTTACTTCGAATCTCCCTGCCGAGCACCCGCCGGTCCCTGCTGGTGAGAACTGTAGGTCGTCCACTTCGGGGTTTGTTCTGACAGTGTCCCTCAGTCTTGTAGCGACACACAACACGTGCTACAGTTGATTTTGAGCAGTTACGGAGACGGGATATCTCCCTAATTGACACCTTGGCAAGATGCGATCCAACTAACACACCTTTCTCGAACTCAGACAACTCTCCCCGTGGCGGCATCTTGACAAAAAACAACTCTAGTCGACTCCACAGAGTATTTATAGGATATGGCTGACACGTGATACCTATTATTGCGTATGTGTCAGCTGTATTATCGACTTTTCTACTTTTCGAGTGGTGTCCCGTCACTTTCTTCCAGGTAGTGTATGAATAAATTATAATAACATTGATTGTATTTTAAATCATAAACGTTGTTTATTTATTATTACAAAGCAACTTTCTTCAAGAAACAACAGTTGAATTTGAAAATTTTTAAAAATTAATTTTAAACTATGTTGTATTTCCTAACGTGATAAATGCCATTCAGAAAAGATAGCAAGAGAGTAACCACTGAGTGTACTATGTCTATGGCCTGTGATCTTCAACGTACTGGCAAATGATGTATGTAATTTTCTTCGTAGTGACATATTATACCTGTAGCCTTTTTCTCACTGACATAAAGGGTCTGTAAGTCCAAAAACAGTTAAGAATTCATGTTACAGATTAATCATCGTAGACAAATTCGCAATCAAGATCAATAGATTTTCCAACTATCTATCGATTTCACTTTTTAATGCTACCAGCTTTTACCATGAGATGAATCATTTACTTTCTTGGTGCTTATTTTTTGCATGAATTTTTAAACGAAAATATCACTTACTTTCAAAACATATTTTATTAAATTTTAGGCTTATTTTCAAATTTGAAAGATTATTAAAGATTTAAATAACTCTGATAACAATAAAAGACACCAAAAAAACTTTATCTTATATTCAAAGTGGTGGAATGTTTTGGTTCTGTAATAATATAGATTTAGATTAATCCATCAATAAAACACAGGGTTCTATAATATATTTTATTCAATATTTGTATCAATTTAAATACAGAATTCGTCATTCTTAATAGAATAATTGGGCTACTATTTTTAAAGATTCCTAACATACTATATGTATTATATTAAGAATATTTTATTCCTCTTGGTGTATGTCGAATTCTAGAACTAGCCTTGATATTATATAATATCAAGGTTATGGACACCTACCTTCTCAAGCCTTCTCTTTAGGAAAATGACAACGATTTCTCGAATTCCGCACGGTAGTTTATCACTTCGTAAAATATAATTATTAAAACAATCAATGTCTGCAGACATACAGTGTGTCATTTTAATTACATTGTGTCACTAATTCATTTTAAATATGTCTTCACGCAATAGAATTATATCCTACAGTATTTCATGGATTTCTGTATAATTTCCTATCCTGTATATGTGTATTGGAGACGATACGATACTGGTACGATATTTATATTCGTCTAGACTATTCTAATTGAATATGTTTCCAAGCAAAATGTATATATTTTCTTCACTACCACACTTTGTCATTATTATCTCCTTTCACAATGGTTCCTAATCAGTCGAAACATGTAATATTTGTCGACATTACTTTTCCAGAGTTAAGAATTATTAAATTTCTAGTGTATTTCAAATAAGGGTACTATTTCGTAATAGATATGAAATATCATTTATAAGGATGTATTTTTATATTATTAAATAAGTATATATTATAAATTTGCTTTATTTTCATTTTTATATTAAGCAAGATATTTGCGTATGCATGTATGTGTGGAACTTTTATAACATTAAAACTATGACAATTTGTAGTCCAAATTTTTACATTAAATCCATTATCCCTTTTTAACACTCATTCTTTTTATCTTTGTAGGTAAAGATCTAAAAAAAAATTAATTTCAGTAAAATTTTAACAGAACGAAAATTGTCATTTTGCTTTTAAACTTTGAGTATAATAAACATATTTTTGCGTTAACTTAATCACAAAAAATGAATACATATTTTTAAATAAAAATTACCTTTAAAAGATAAATTCAAATGTTTTTAAGAGTTTATCGTGATATATATTGAAAAAAAAAATCACAAAAAAAATCATATTTCTTACATTGAATAAGACAATAATTTTTTAACAAATATTTTAAATTAAAATTAATTTTTTTTAAAGTCTATATTTGAAAAACTATACTCTTGAGGGAACATACCTCAGCAGGAACGAACCATCTCCTGTTAAACACCATGACTGGCAACAAGCGAAACATGTCTTAGAATATTTACAATTTTGTGCCTTTCTGTTATTTACCCAATTATTATAATTAAAACTTTATTATTTTTGTTTCACCCCAGTTATTATGAAGCTCAAATTTATTTAACTGGAAATTATATTTACATAGTAATTAAATCAAATTAATAAAATTAAAATTACATTACGTAGAAATTTACGTAATAATTAATTCAAAAATTAAATTAGTTGCAAGTAAATAATTAACACTGTAATTAATTAAATGTTTAAATTCTATAAAATTAAGAGAGTCTGATTTGTTTTTTAACTAATAAATCAAATATATTCTTAATAAATATATTTTCCTATAAAGGCCCCCAGGACAAAATAAATGTCAAAAACTTGGTATGATGTGTGCAACAAATGATACATTCAATAAACTGTTTTAACACTGTCAACAAAAGTATTAGTCTTTTTTATTCAGTGTAGAAAATATAAGTAGGCGTCATTCTTCGTTTTTATAAATGATTTTTTTAAAAAGGAAAGAGGCTTTATGACATCCTAATAATAATTTTGATTCTATTAACGTACTATGTTCGTTTAATTGTGATCCAAGACCCATGTGTCTCTAGTTGCGATTCAAGACCCACGTGTCGCTAGTTGCTATATTATTACACCCTGCAAACAAAAGAAAAAAATCTATAATGAGCAATCAGAATAATCTTTAAGACATAAATAAATAAATCATATTTTAATCTTTTCTAACAATAAGGGATTTAGAAATTTTGAGTTAATTAATAATCTTCACTTGGAAATCTTTTCTTTTTTTCACAAATAATTTATATTAATTATAAATTACACATTATGTTAAACAGTTTTGTCAACAAAATGTTCTGAATTAAATGATTCCAGTTTTCATAAATTATACGTCTAATAATAATAAGTTAAAGTAAAATACATCTTGATAATTTAGACTTAATATATATTGAAGGTGTTGGCTTATGTTACAGTAACTGCTTTCAACAACGAAATGACTTAATGATGATTGTGACAGCGAGTATAAGCTGTCAATAATAGAACTACAAAGTGCATTTTATGAAAGATTTTAAAAGTAAATGCTCGAGTAAAGTGATTACAAGCAATGTAGGAGGTAGGCCTTGAATACTATTCAGCCACGTTGATTGTCAATATTAGACAGCTTCCACTCTCTGTCACAATCATCATCATGTCATTTCGTTGTTGAAGTCAGCTACTGTAACAGAAGCCAGCATTGATTCAATCTCGCCAAATAGAGCCTCCTTTACAATATACACGCTACTACTGCCTAAAAGTTGAATTGTAAAGACTTTTTTAATGCAACATTCCATTGCAAATGTCTTTTCTCACATTGCGTTTAATAACCCTAAAAATAATAATATTCAATTTTATTCAGACATAATTTGTATTTATAATTCATTATTTGCTTCAATGGATTTTTATTTATACAATATTGGCATTACATTGAAATTTATGCATGGAAATATAAGCAGCATTAATTAAGAAAAAAAGCATTTAATTCATGTAATTATATTCATTATATTCATGAAAAATATTTACATGAACATAGTGAAACGATGTTAATAGAAATATACACAAAAAATGTAGATCCATGGTGAACTATTGATTAATATATATAAACTTCCTTCATCTTAGTTTTTCTTTTTAATTCTGTTCCGACTTCTTATTTATATTTCCTTTTCATTATTAATATTTCTCACTATATTAATTATCACTGTACACTACTGGAATACTCTGCGTTGTATAGCTGAACAGCCACAGACGCGTGTAAGAAAAATAATTACTTATCCATATTATCTTGTTGGTATGTATAATATGTATTTTACTGGCCCACTTTTTATTTTTATGCTTATTATCTGCATTTCTAACAAAGTCAAAAAGAAATTAAAACTTACAATTGTAAAAAAAAAAATGTATATTATTGAAATTAAAATAACTATTGCAATTACAGGAATTTGCAATTTACCAATGCAAAATGATTATAAGAAAGAATATACTGTATGTATAAATTTATGTGAATAATAAATTTAGTTTAATTTTAAGTCGAGATTTAATTCAATTTCAATTAATTGGATTAATTTGACAATTTTTATTTAATTATAATTCAATTAATGGGAAATAATAACTTAAAAAAAAAACTTTTTGATAATTTGACAAAATTTCACTTTGAAATTTATTCAAATAAAATATTTATAATTTTATTTAGAATAACATCTTCTGTTCTTTTATTTCTTTGATAAATTTCCCTACTACGAATTGTAAAACAAATTTACTATTAAACTAACTGCAGTTGAGATATAATAAGATGAAAGTAATTAATATGTTTTTTATTGAATTCATATGTGATATTTAATATAACGTACTATTTTTCATACGCAATTAAATGTTTAAATTATAATATAAACATTTATTTTTCTATGCTATTCAAATTCAACCGAAAAATCTTAATTGAAATTGTCTTGAGATTTTAATTCTGAATTGTTTGGAGATTTGGTATTCAAATAAAAAGTTTTTTTGTATTTCGAAAAGATGTATAAATGCATTGTAATTTTTTTCAATATATTTCTGAAATATTTCTTCTATATCTTTTCATTTTACTGGTGCACTTGACTACAAACATGTAAAGGAAATTGAAAAATAAACCTTTCCTTCTGTCTACGATTACTGAGACAATAAATATTTACAACTTTTTTTAGTTCGACATTTAACAATTATGTTAACAATTTAGTAGTTCTTTGAAACAAATATAAAACAATATTCACATATTAACTGAACAATATTTTCAACTTTTATTTATTTACTTAGTTTATACAAAAAAATAAATTAAACATGATCGAGAACATAAATAAAATATTTTACGATCTAAATTTATTTTATTTTTTGGGAATGAATATATAAACAAATAAGTATACAAAATCATTTATTATTTTGATAATTTATTAGTTTTTATTTTAGTATTAAACTGTCTTGTAATAGATATATTCTTTAACATCTTTCAAATTTTGATGAAACATGAAAAACTAAAGATCAAGCCTTCATCGACGTTTATCCATTGAGAAAACATTGAAAACTGTTATCATGCAAGATCACTATCACCTGTCACTACTCATTTGACACGGAACTAATATTCTGCGAATTTAATTGATTGAATCTTATCAATTTCATAAGTTTACTTATTACAAACATTATTACTTTATATTTATTCGAAAATATTATTTAAAATATTAAATTAATTGTATTAAATTTAGAAATTAACAACGTAAACAATTTAAATAATCTTTTAATATCCACTAAAATATATCATACATAAAAAACAACAAAACTGACATTTTTACTGACTTATTAAGAGTAAAAAGAACTATTCTGTTTCCAAAAGCAATATATAAGATGAACCTTTAGAAAACATTTCACTTTAAGTAATTCAATATTTTTTATCTACAAAGGGCAAAAAGAAAGTTCTTTTTAGGGCAACTTTACTACTAACATAATAACGAATATCAATTATACCCCAAACCTTTTTTCCTTTCGGAAATCTGTCCCACAAAGCTTTTCGAGCAAATACACTACACTCAATATCTTTCCTCTAAAATTGGGTCATAAAAACGGATAAAAAATCAACTTTTTTAAAACCACTCTCACGAAAGTGACTTCACTTTAGTTACTTAATTAGGATAAAATAACGCGTAAAACTGTGAGCACTAACAACACATATGAAACTTCTTGCCCATTGTAATCAAAATACTGAAGTAAATCGCATAGGACGGTGAAAAGGAGGGGAAAGCATTCTTTTCCATCGAGTTACTTTCATTTGACCAAAAATTTCTTTAATTTTTTTGGCAACTCTTCGCAAAGCAGACGAAACGTCTGTTCAAAGCGTCACTTTAAGAGGGAATCCAATTTCAGTATTGTGTCTCTTGAGACTTTTTTTATCCTTTCTTTTGAGACTGCAGAAAAGTTGTCTTTCCTTTTGTGAAGAAAAAAAAAGAAAGAAAAGTTTTTTTAAAAGACTCTCACTACCCTTTTAAAAGTATTTTCGTTTTGATTTTATTATTTCGTCTTTTGATCGATTGATTATTCTTATCTTGGGCAATGAAGTTTCTTTTTTAGATGAAAGGGTTTATTAACTTATTCGGCATTGTTTTTTCAGGGTAAAGTGGTTATTATGTTATATCCTTTAAAAAAAGTTAGTAGCGGTTCTCTGAGTTTCTTCTATAGTTTGAGCTTTAAAAATAACGGGCTGTACATAAAGCTGGAAATAAATTTTTACATGCCTAAAAGGTTAAACAAGTTGCTTAAAATCTTATGTGAATATTTTCAACGACTTACTATATGGTAAATCATTGTAAAAGTTCATTGTTTTCTGATTTTTAAAAGAACAATATATCTCAATGGTATGCTATGATATAATAATAATGGCATATATATAATATAAATATAATAGTATAATATCTCAATATATCTCATTGGTATAACAGTTTTTTTAGATAATTTGAAATAAAAATTTTAAAGATAACCAGCACATTATGCATAATGAACAATGATATGATGAATCAATAAAATATGATTTTTAGCATTTGTAATGTCATGAATATTACAAAATTCTAATAAATAGTAGATAATGTCAAAATAATAATTTGCAATTAATTTGACTTCAAGTTAAATATTGCTTTATTTAAATTAAATAAAATTATAGTTTACAAGAGCATATTACTGCCTTATATATGTATTTAATTTGTAATGTCAATTTCACGAAAATACCCATTAGAGGCAAATACCCAAAACTTATGATTTACAAACAACATGGCAGATATGTGAATTATTGTTGTTTAGCGTCTTCATTATTATATAATTTTGAAATCCTTTGTGATATAATAATCAACAATATAGTAAATATTGAAATATTATGACTATAAATGAATATTTTAAAATCCGAATATAAAGAAATTTTTTAACAACACAATTTATTTCTAGATAATAACAGATACTATATATTGAATCACGACTAAACACTCAATCTCACAGACATAAATTAACCATTCCTTTTTACTTTTAGATAAATTACATCCTATCTAATCACACATCTACAGCACACCTAAAATACATTACACTCCAGAATTACTTCTCTGATATCTGATAAAATAAATAGCATGACCAGACTACTTCTTCGCCCTATCAATAAAGGTATATCATCTCAGTTTTCCACATTGGCATTTTGGGAAATGGATTTTTATCCATCAGATCCTTGGTTAACTCGTAATACCTTTGAAGTTGCAGAAGAAATACAAGGAGTGGTAATCACAGCATCGTCATCTAAAATGGTTTATCGCCCTGTATGCGAGCCAAGAGCTGAAAGACGTTTCCTATTTGTCCAGTTTCAATTCTTGGAAAAACCTATTTCTGCCCAGAAGAAAAAAATTATAATGGTAAATGTAGAAAATATACCATATAGTTTAGTTGGTGGGAGAGTGTTTGGACCGTTTGTCTTCGTATTTATCTTTGGCCATCAGACTAGTACTTCTTCAATAACAGAAAGTGTGTTGATTTACTTCACTGGGGTTTGTTTATAGACCTTAATCTAAAAATGGCCGTGGTAAATCCGAAAGTTATATAAGAAAAATCATAATTTATTCTCGAAGTAAAAGTATTCTCGAAGTAAAAGTAAGTCTAAAACATAAAGTACAGAAACAAGATAATATTTTGTTTCTAGTGAGAATTCATATGTGTCGTAAAAAAATAATACACCAAACCACAAAGCATGTGATATCTGATTCATTTTAACAAAAGTGATTAAGTATATTTTGACTAAATTATTTGTTCACTATACAATGGTCCGCAAAACATGAAAAACGATGTTTTTCCAAACACATCTCAACAAATCACCTAGGAGACATGGAAATTCAGATCGCAGGACAATATTTTATACTTAAAAGATGATAAAAACGTACTATAACGCAAAAATGAGTAGAACTCATGTGGGGAATGATTTTAATAACGCCATTAATCTTTCTTTCTATTGCAGTCTTACACAATACTGCACTACAAAAATTAGACGAAAATATATTTTTAATTAACACTGTTAAATTATCAACGCGATATATATATATATATATATAAATATATATATATATATATATATATATATATATATATATATATATATATTTTAAACAGCATTATTAAATTATCAACTTACATACTTTCTTACACGCTTAATAGCACAATATCCTAGTCGCAAAACATAAATCAAAAGAAAAATTCCAGTAGGAAATTATTTGACGTAACATAGCAACTTCAGGTACTTCGGTTTTATAGGATATGCTTAGAAGCTTTTTACATAGCACATCTACAGCTCTTGTGGCGTACAGCGCTGTCATAAAAAAAAACTGTTTGTATCAAGAAACTTGTTTCGCAAAAAAAATGTGGAATGTGTAGGAAACAGTAACAGATAAAAAATAAATTAGCCTCAGGCGCGTCATACACCGAATCTGGCTGTTTTCGAGAAAGAATTTCTGCTTCTTTCCATGCGAAAAGAAGAAATGTTATTGAATAACAATCGTATAAACTACAAATTCTTCTCTTGCAGTATTGACATACAGTTCTCTTCTCATTTTTTTTTATATATATTTTGTACATTTTGTGCTGACATAAAAAAATTAAGGAAAGGTTTTGTATTTTATTTAAAATTTGTTTATTGTATTTTTATAGATAATTGTTTTTTCATCATGGATCTACATAGTTGATTCAAGGATCTGTGAGATTTGTTGGAAGAGAAAAAAAAAACATTATCTCTATTTCGAATGTTTACTTAATATTTCTCGTATGTGTATATGTATAATTTATAAATACATTGGTTGTATTTGTATACAAGCATGACATTGTGGATCGAAGAACCAGTTCAAAATCGTTTATAACAGTTACTCGTTGGTATACTTTTTTTCACTCTATAAGAATACTACAAAAGGTTGAACGATGTTGCAAATTAGGTTTGCAAACAGTTAAGAGGGGTGAGAAAGAGTCTCATAAGGCAAGTAGGTTAAATTTTTGACAATTGTTCTGGAAAGATGCAAGTCTCATGTTATCAAGAAGCAATAAAACTTTATTTCTATTAACTGATTTAGAACCGACAACTCGTGCCTTTTTTTTTTGCATTGTATCAGGCTGTGTAGTATTATTTGAATTAATAGTTCTACTAATTATCAGAAACAAAGTGTGACCAGTAGTGTACTGCCAAATGGATCTCCATTATCTTTTGGAAAAAGGATTGGTTACAACATGTAATTCGAGGCTTCATCGACATTTAAATATTGCCCATATCGTCAGCGGTTATCATATAATAACTATTTTCCATTGCCTATCACTACTCAACTGAAAGAATATCCGATAAAATATAGTTTATTGAAGCTTATAAATTTTGTAATGTTATAATAACAAACATGCATTTCGATTATTTCTATTCTAAAATATTATTTTACAAATTAAAATAATTGTGTCTTAAATAGAATTTAATAGAATAATAATTTGAACAATATAAATAATCTTTTAGTAGCAAATAAAATATACGTAAAAAGACACTATAAAATTCGATAGAAATTTTTTGGAAAATAAAAAGAGTAAACCCCACTGATAAGTGAAAAGAAGTGTTCTGTTTGCGAAGCAATATACAAGACGAACGTTTAAAAGATTTCACTTTAAGGAATTCAATATTTTTTTATCTACAAGGGACAAGAAAGTTCTTTTTAGTGCAGCTTTACTACTAACCTATCATAACGAATATCAATTATGACCCGAAACCTTTTTTTTTTTTTTTTCGGATATCTGTCCCAGAAAGCTTTTTCGAGCAAATACACACACACTGAATATCTATCCTCTAAAATTGGGTCATAAAAACAGATAAAAATAGCAACTTTTTAAAAGCCACTCTCACTAAAAAGGGACTTCCCTTTATTTACTTATTTAGGAAAAATAACCCATAAAACTGTGAACACTAACAACACATATGAAACTTCTTGCCCATTGAAATGAAAATACTGAAGTAAATCGCCTGGGATGGGGAGGGAATGGCAAGGGGGGGAAAGGGACATTCTTTATTTTCCAGCGAGTTCCTTCCATTTGACCAAAAATTTCTTTACTTTCTTTTGGCAACTCTGGGCAAAAGCAGACGAAACGTCTGTTCAAAAACGTCGCTTTAGCGGAATCAATTTCGAAGTTTTGTGTCTCTTGACATTTTTATCCTTTCTTTGAGACTTCAGAAAAGTTGTATTTCCTTTTGGTAGAAAAAAAAAGAAAAAGAAAAAAATTTTTTTTTTTTTAAAAGACCCTCACTGCACTTTTAAAAGTATTTTGGTTTTTTTTATTTTATTATTTGTCTTTTGATCGATTATTCTTATCTTGGGCAATGAAGTTTCTTTTCTAGATGAAATGGTTCATTAACTTATTCGGCATTTTTTTTTTTATTCTTTTTTTTTTTGGACAAAAGTGGTTATTATTTTGTTTCCATTCTTAAAAAAGTTAGTAGCGTTTCTCAGATTTTCTTCTATAGTTTGAGTTTTAAAAAAAAATCGTGGCACATAACGCTTGAATTAGCCGTTCTTTGGCATGTGTAAAAATTTAAACAAGTTGCTTAAAATCTTACGTGTGAATATTTTCAACAATTTATTGTTTGTAAAAAAAATTAAAGATTATATCAAAACTTTTTATGGCTTTTTTGGATAAGAATAAAGAGTTTTCAGATTAATTTATTTTAGCTTAATTTATATTGTATTTTTTAATATTGTAAGATTAATCTGTTTATATACATATGTGAGTCAATACATTAGAGGCTCTCAGCACATTTTTTATAATAAAATGTTCATTTTAATATTTAAATCAAAATTTAAATTTTTAAAAGGAATGTAATAAAATATTAAAAATAGAATTTTAAAATGATTATTAATAAATATTTTTTGTTAAAATATAATCCAAACCAATATATCGAAAATAAATTAATGTATTGAAAACGAATATTCTTTATAGAAAAATATTTCATTTTAAATCCTGACTTACAGAAGAGAGAAAGTATAATAAACCATCAATTATATATATAAAAAAATATTTCCTTTTAAGTTGCTCTTGAATAGACTGTAGTTTTTGAATTGCACAAATAAAACGAATTTGTTATTACGGAAATTAATAATTTTTACAGAATAATTATTATTTGCAAACTTATATGCACTATATTTGACGTTTCAAATCGCATCATATACAATCTTAAGTCGTTGAAAATTGTAATTTGAAACTTTTTCTTTTGAATGCATCTGGCAATACAGAGACATATCTTTATGCGTTTGTTACTCATTTAGCACTAACCAGGGAGCACATGTAGATTAAAGACATGCTACGGACTCGAATAACAACTATTCCCCGTGTCAATTATTTTAACTTAACGTCCCCCTGTTGTATAAATATAAAATCCTTTGTTATAGAATTATTGAATAGTAAATATTGCAATATTATGATAATAAATTATTATTTTAAAATGAATTTAAAGAAATAAAAAAAAAAAAAACTATTTCTAGATCATATCAAATTCATATATACTGAAGCACGACTAAACACTCAGTCTCGCAAACATAAATTAATCAACTCTTTTACTTTTAGATAAATTACATCCGATCCAATCTTATCTACAGCACACCTAAAATATATTACACCCCAGAATTACCTCTCTGGTATCTGAGAAAACAAATAGCATGACCAGACTACTTCTTCGCCCTATCAATAAACGGTATATCATCTCCAGGTTTCCACGGTGCCATTTTGGTAAATGGATTTTTATCCATCAGAGCCTTGGTTAACTCGTAATACCTTGAAGTTGCAGGAGAAATACAAGGAGTGGTAATCACAGCCTCGTCATCTAAAATGATTTATCGCCATGTATGCGAGCCAAGAGTTGAAAGGCATTTCCTATTTGTCAAGTCCAAATCATTGGAAAAACCTATTTCAGCCCAGAAGAAAAACGATGACGGTAAATGTAGAAAATATACCATATAGTTTAGTTGGTGGGAGAGTGTTTGGGCCGTTTGTCTTCGTATTTATCTTTGGTCATCAGACCTTCATTGACAGAAAGTTTGATGATTTACTTCACTGAACTTTTTATAGATCTTAATGTAAAAAAGTTGCCGTGGAAAAACTGACAACCTTGTAAGGATACTCTTATTACAATTTCGACGATAATTTGAGCCTAAAACATAAAGTACCGTAATAACTGGATTATTTAACGGGAAATTATATTTACATAGTAATTAAATCAAATTAATAAAATTAAAATTATATTACGTTGAAATTTATATTATAATTAATTAAAAAGTTAAAATAGCATCACAAGTAAATATTTATATTAAATACTGTGATTAATTAAATGTTTAAATTTAGTATACACTGTCTGATTTAGGTTTTAACAGATAAATCAAACCTATTCTTAATACCATACATTTTCTCGTACTATCCATTGCATGGATATGCATAAATAATTACTCATGACTTAATTCGTTTATCTGAAACGCTTGGCTGCTAATTAAATAAAAACTAAACAACAATTAAAGAAATCAATCTCTTTTCTGATGCGTTATTGATACTCAAGGTTCAAACTCTGTGTCTGAAAGCGTTTAATTTAGAGGAATAAAATCAGACAAGAGACAAATGTCGTAGGTTAAACGGATTGTATTTTCGCTTCCCTCCACTTTTAAAGCTCCACCTAATCAATAATTACTGCAACCCAAGCCTCAGTTCCAATGACTCTTAAAACTACTTAAAAATAAACCAAGATCCTTTTGCAACAAGCCTCCTTCCATTTACTTCTTTCTAGTTAATTAAAACTAATTAAGATTTCTGACCCATTCTTTTGGAGGAAAAAAAGTCTTCGTTAGCAAACTGAACTTATCTAAAACCTGACATCCCAGAAAAACGATAACTAAATCTCACAGAAGTATATCGACATATAAAAAAAAAGAAAAATATAATTTCTTTATTGGAGCTGAGAAGATATGCCTAAAATACATCAATCAGTTTCCCGCCTTCGATTTCTTCTTTGTTCTAGACATTGAATAGGCTAGTCACAGACACGGCTTTCGTGTCTTTCTGCCGTGGCCTTTTAGAAGTTTACTGAAGATACGGTTTTTTTTCTTTGTCTCTGCAAGTGAATGAGATAATTTTGCTTTAACGCAACGTAAAAGTCTGAATAGTAGATAAATCGGACACAACAAAAGAAATTTTCTCAGAAAGACGAGTAATTAACAGTAAAATGAAAGGGTTTTTTTCACAAGGAAATAAAGACATCTTTCTGGTTTCGACATATTCTTTTGCAAAATACTTATTGACCAAAATAAGATATTGTTTCAAATAGAAAAACTTAAGCTCATAGAAATATAGCAATTCATAAATATTTTATCATGTAATATTAAAAATATATTTAAATTTATTTAAAAGAAGAAAAATTTCTACTGAAGTTGGACTCATTATCATAAAAAATAAATACTTGCTTCGAGAAGTTTAAAACCGAAATATTTAACAAAGATACCTTCCAGGAAGTACATTTGCAGATAAGAATGCGTGATAAATATTTATTGTGTCTTGGAATCCATTGTCAAGCATATTTTTGCAATAAATATTTCAGCTATCAAAAAGCAAAAATGTTTAGTTTAGAGAAACACAGTGTAAGAGAAGGCAAAATCATGTTACTGGAAGGCATTCATGAAAATACATCTTTTCAGTTTCGAATCCGTTTTTAGACTGCAGTTAAGATATACGTTTTCCATCTTCATAAATTATTCTTTGCCTATTCTAAACAGAGTTTTAAAATGTATAGATTTCCCTTTTCTTTTGATAGATCTGAGGAATTCTCGTTTTCAAAATAAGGAGTGTTTGCCTTTGTAAACTAACTTGCTTATAGCGGAAATCATATGTTTATCTTAAAAAGTTATAACAGTAAGTGTAATGGCTTATGGAAAATATTTATACTTTGATTTTATGCTTATGAATTTAATTTTTATTTTCATTTCAAATATTCGAAGAAATAGTTAACAAATTACAGCGCGTAAAAAGTATGATAAATTTGTTTGCCATTGACAAATTATAAAGTAACTAGTTTGCAAGTACTATATATATTTATATCCTTTTACTATATACCGTGATATACATCATTATGCATCTTACATTTTTAAAGCTATGCATTATACATTAAGCAAAACTATAAATTTAGTATTAAATGAATATATACATCTTTTAACAAGTGAATCAATGTGTCATATATTTTGAAAGCTATACATCCTATATTATGTAAATCTGTAAATCATATATTGTGCAAAGCTATATATCCTATATTATGCAGAGATATACATCATACACTGTGTAATGCTATACATCTATATAAGTAGTATATATCTATATCACTTTATTACACCGTGATACATTATTCATCTTACATTTTTAAATCTATATCATCTACATTAAGCTAAACTATAAATCTAGTAATAAATATATGCTGAGTAAGCTACATATTCGACGTTATATAAAAATATATTATGCAAAGCAATGCATCCTATATTGTACTGCTATATTGTATATGCTATATTGTACAAAGCAATATATCCTATATTATGCAAAAAAAAAAATCTTATATAAAACATAACTATGCCTCTTATATTATACAAAAATCATTCCTAAATGATAAAGGACGATATGTTTTTCTAAAATATAGAATTTATAGCTCATTACACAAAGCTATACATACTATATTGTAGAAAAACATATTATACTTTATCATGCGAAGCTATGTAACTTATAAATCACATACTGGCGCAAAAATGAGAAATCCCCAAAATTAAGTATTATATTGAAAATATTAAAAAAAATAAAAAAATCTTTTGGGAGATATGCACAGCTACACATCACGTGTAATTTAAAAAAAAAACTATTCACTTCTATTCAATTGTTTAAAAAATTAAAAATTGTTAGTGTTTATTGAATTTTATGTAAAAATTACTTTTAATTAGAAACACACAAAGTTCCTGCCATTTGTTGATCATTCTGGTTAGGAACTTTTCAAATGACTTTTGTTTATTCTTATTCTTACATATCTTTTTGCTTGCCTACATATTTTCTTTTTTTTTTTGAAAGTAATGTGTAGATTTGGTTTGGTTTGTTGTTCTACGGTCATTTTTGCACGCATTGGGCTAAATTAAGGTAATTTGTATGTAATTTGTAGAAGTAGGCTTTGTAGGTAGTAGGTAACGAGTTTGAATTGCACTTTTGGAAGATATAAAATTTTTAAAGTGTTTATAATTTATTTTATCGCAGAAATTTCCAAATACAAAAATTCGGTGTAATTACGACTGTTTGAAACTGGTTTAAAAACCAATCGTAGCAATTCAAGGAATTATTTTGAATTAATAAATATCTATCAGTTAAGGAATCTTTATTATTTAATGCCTTATTGTTTCCATAAAATATTTTTACAATTACTGCATGACATTATATTTATTTCATTAATATTATCGATATGTGGATATAGTTTTAGTAAATCTTTATACAATAACGATATTTGCTTCGAAAAAATCACTTAAAAAAGCATAAAAATGTACTCTTAATGCACTTTTCAATTTCTGGATCATTTTAAAAGAATACAGACTTTCAAAGTAAAATTTCTTCGTTATTATGCGATTGAATAACTGAGTGAAACTTTTATTATTATCAGGTTATTGTAAATTGCTTAACCTTAATAATTAATCAATGAATTAAAAGTGAAATTTCATGGTATTTTTAATACTTCTTGCAAAGCCGGATAAAATTGGCGATGCTAAAATTATCCGTGTAATATATAATATTTAAGCACAAATTTATAATTACTGCACAAAAAACCCCAACTATTTAGGCATTTTCTTTTTAGAAATATTTTCACTTTAAATTTTTACCTGCCTTCAATAAAATCTTGTTCCTCTCCACATTCTTCTTATTTTTTATCTAAAAACGATATTGGACAATTGATATTTATTAGCTCCTTTTGTAACAATAAAACATAGAGGCGAATGGTTTTTTTATAAAGGAAAAGACTTAAAAGAGACATTAAAGAAACAGAATAAAGAAATAAAACACAAAAAGTTCGAAGTTAAAAAGTTTGTCATTCAGCTGGAAACAAAGATGATATGTGCTGATAGTGACAAAAATGGAAGAAATTCTTTGAGTCCAGAACAAATTTTGATCCTATAAAACTGGTTTTAATTTTGTTGAAGCAATATAATTTTATCGCTTAAAAAAACAGAAATTGTTTTACAGATATTTTTTAATTTATTAAAATTACATTACATCCATTTGTCAGCTTACATCCATTTTTATTAATATTTGTGCTTTGCCTGAAACTATTTATTTTGGCTGAATTGTGTTTGTTATCGCATAAGAATTATGATAATCAAAGATTTTCTTAACTTATGATTAGATTAGAGAGTCTTTTTTTTTCGTAAAATAGAAAAAAATTGCATAAAAATAGAAAAATGTTTTATAAAATATATTTTGCAGATAATAAAAATTGAAAAAAATATTTTTTTTATAAAAAATTTATAATTTTAAACAACACAACATTTCAAAATCGTTCTCGAAATTTAATCTCTAAAAGAAAAAAATATTTTATTTTTATTTTGATAAAATATTTTTTAAACCATAATGTCTACATGCAACGTATTTTTCTTGATTCAAGTCAAAATATTTAGGATATGTCATAATCTAATTACTATATAAATATAGGGACCTGATGGCCGAGTGCCACAAGTTCCGGTTTCCAATCCCGGCGGTGACATTGATGTTTGTAGTGTTTCAAAATCGACTTTAAACCGCAGGTTCTGGCGTAATAGGACAGTAGAACGTTGGGAATAAGATTGAAAACAATATCCCGTAAAAATTCAGCATCTCGTAGCCAATTGAAACTTCTACCTACTGGTGCTGACAACATGACTAATTGGCTAGTGCTGCGGTTTTTGGTATGGTTCATGTTAAGGTTCGAACTCTGGTGGTGGCATATATGTTCGGAATCCACGTTAAACTGTAGGTACCGGTCTAATTCGCTTTAAGTGTGCACAAAATGACCGTAGAATGTCAAATCAAACTAAACAATCACAACAGAATTTCCCCACCCTTTTCCCACCTTCCATGAGACCACACGGGTTCTAGGACTAGGTCTAGAAGTTGCTGTCTACGAAGTAGGATAGAAACACCATGCATAGATATATTTTTGCTTTGTACGGACTACTTAGGGGCAAAAGTCTTTTAAGATAAAAATGCTAATATAAAAATATGATAGATATATATGTATATAGTTGTAATTTAAAACAGAGCATTTCAAATTCTTCCTCGAAATTTACATATATTTTAATCTCTTAAAGAAAAATATATTTCTTTTTTCATTTTGCTAAAATATTTTTTACACAATAAGGACATACATATGATGTATTTTTCTTGTTTCAATTTAAAATATTTAGGATATGTCATAATGTAATTATATCTCTCTCTTATATATATATATATTGTTTATGGGCACAATTCTTTTTAGCAGAGAAGCATAATATTAAAATCTAAAAACCTTAAATTAAAAAAAAAAAATAGTTTGCAAAATAATTAAAAATGTAGAATGATTTATAAATGAATTTTTGCAAAATAATTAAAAATGTGAAACTGAATGATTTATATACCCCATTGTTTATCTTTTCCAGCCATAGATGTTTTAACTAAATTAAGATGTGGAGGTATTGTGGCTCTTAAACCAGCCACCGGTACACCTGTTGCCCGTTACGCTGAATTTATATAAACCTAAATTTATATAAACAGCTAAAAATGAATTTATATAAACCAGTCCAGATTATTTTATATAAACCAGCCATATGAATTTATATAAACCAGTACCATGAATTTGTATAAACATGTAAACCAGCTGAAACATTTATACCATCCGTAGATGAATTTATATAAAATAATCAAAATAAATTTTATTTATATACAATATGTCTAAAAAGTATGTTTATATTTTTGAAAATTATAATATAAAGCGAGCAAAGAAAAATTCAGCATGAGTTTTTTTAATGTTGAATTCTATAAAAATGTATAAAATTTTATTTTCGAAGATGTTTACAACTTTTTCCATTAACCACACCAAACACGTTCCCTCTTCGATTTTTTTTTTCTACGTTTTTTTGGATTTTTTATGGAGATACGTGAAAAACATTGTTTACCAACCCTAAGTTCATGACACTGACGTACTGGAAATTCGATTTACAGCAACTATCGATTCTTTATTGATTCACAGAACCTGATAAGAAATTTCTTAACGACTGGATGTGTTGACATCGACTTTTCAGTTCTTTAGTATCAGTACTGATACGTAAATAATGTTTCTCATTAAACAATAACCAAAAATGTTTTTTTGTATAACAGTACAAATATATATCCTTTCCTGTAAAATCACCCAGGACAAAATAAATATCAAAAACTTGGTATGATGTGTGCAACTAATGAAACTTAAAATAAAAAAAGTTTTAACACTGTCAAAGAAAATTATAGTTTTTATATTCAGTGAAGAAAATACAAGTGGGTGTTATTCTTTTCTTTTTATAAATGATTTTAAAAAAAATGTATAGATGCTTTATGATACAATAAAAAAAAATTTGATTCACATTAACGTACTACGTTTCTCTAGTTGCGTTTAAAGACCCATCTGTCTATAGTGCTAACTTATTATAACAAAGAGAAACCTATAATGATCAATCAGAATAATCATTAAGGCATAAAGAAATAAATTTGATTTTTAATGTTTTGTAACAATAAAGGATAATTCTGACTTAATTAACAATCTTCATGCGAAAAACTTTTTTTTTCTACATATAAATAATTAATTTTAATTATAAATTACACATTGTGTTTACCAGTTTTTATTTTTAATTTAATGATTCACGTTTTAGGAAAATTGTAATAATTTTACTTATAATAATAATTAAACTAAAATACGTGTCATGAACACCCACTTATGTATACCATGAACGCCCATTGACAGTGCAAGAGAGGTCATTCAAGAGATTCTAGAAGATCTTTCTATGAAAGGTTTTAGAGTTTAACGGTGTTTGCGAATAATATGTTAGAAAGCCCGGAACACTATTACCCAGGCACCTTGACTGTCAATATTAGACAGCTCGCACTCGCTGTCACAATCGTCTTCAGGTCATTCTTGTTTTGAAATCAGCTACCGTAACGAAGATCAACATTGATTCTATTTTGCCAAATAAATATATAAAGACAATGCGTTTTTAATATGACATCACCATGCAAGTGCTATTTTCACACAGTGTGTTTTAATAATCTAAAAACATAATCTATTCAGTTTTATTCAAAAATAAATTGTTTTTATTATTTATATATCATTATTTGCATCAGCATTGTTCTATTTATAAGTCAATGATCTTAAATTAAAATTTATGCATGGAATTGAAAAAAACATTATTTAAAAACTAAGAAATAATGAAGGAAGAATTTGTTAAAACATAAGAAATTTATTTCAAAATCTGAACGTCTATAAATTTATAAGAATTTCCTAAAGGAAATATACAACAAGAATGTAGGTCCATGGGGAAATATTGATTAGTTTAATTTATCTGTCTTCATTATACATTTCTTTTTAATTCTGTCTTTACTCTTTATTCATATTTCCTTAACATATTCATTATTAATATTTCCACAAATTAATTATTCATACTATCTTGATGTATGCATTGCGTAATTTTATTTGAACACTTTTATTTCTTTTTATTATCTGTATTTCTAACGAAGGAAAAAAGAAATGCGATTTACCAATGCAAAAAAAAAATATAAAACATAATATACTCTACGTATACATTTATGTGAATATTAAATTCATTTTAACTCAAGAATTGATTCAATTTCAATTAATTGATTAATTTGCCAATTTTTATTAAATTTAATTAAACTAATGCGAAATTATTTCCTTAAAAAATTTGATAATATGACAAAATTTCATTTGGAATTTTATTCAAGCAAAATATCTATAATATAATTCAGAGCAATATTTTCTATTCCTTTAATCCTTTTATTTTTAACTACTATGAATTGTAAACAAATATAAGATTAAAAGTTTTCCAGTAAAATATAATAAGATTAACAAAGCAAATATATTTCTTTATTAAATTCAAGTGTAATAGATAATATAACGTACTTTATTTATACGTGATTAAATGTTTAAAGTATCATATAAACATTTATTTTTCAATGACTCACAAATTAAACCGGAAAATCGTAATTGAAATTGTCTTGAGATTTTAATTCTGAATTGTCTTGAGATTTGATATTCAAAGTAAAAGATTGATGTATTTTGCAAAGATGTATAAAGGAATTAAAAATTTATTTAATATTTTTCAGAAATTACTAAACATTTTCATTTTACTTGAGCACTAGACGGCAAACATGAAACGAAATAGAAAATAAATCTTGCATCTGTCTACGCATTCTAAATAAATATTTTTTATAACTGTTTTTAGTTCGAGATTTATTTTTGTTAACAATTTAGTAGTTCTTTGAAACAAATATAAAACAATTTTCCACATATAAACTGAACGTTATTTTAAATTTTTATTTATCTGTTTAGCTTATGCAAAAATAAATTAAACACGATCGACAACATAACTAATTTTATGCTCTAAATTTATTTTATTTTTTTTGGGATTGAATAAGTTGAAATATATATATATATATATATACAAGGTATCATACAAAATCATTGACACGAAACGAATGTTATGCGAATTTCATAAGGTTTGCTTATAATAAACATATATTCTTTTTATTTTTTATTCTAAAATATTATTTAAATATTAAATTAATTGTATATTAAATGGAAATTTAGATTTAGTGAACAATATAAATAATCTTTAGTATATCAACTAAAATATCACATACATAAAAAAAAAAAACTAACTTTTTACTGAAATTTTGGAAATATAAAAATAAGGGAAATGTGTAAAGAAGTGTTCTGTTTTCGAATATACAAGACGAACGTTTAGAAAAGGTTTCATTTGAAAGAAATTTAATACATTTATTTTTATCTACAAGGGACAAGAAAGTTCTTTTTTAGTGCAGCTTTACTAACCTATCATAACGAATATCAATTATACCCCGAAACCTTTTTTTTCTTTTGGATATCTGTCCCACAAAGCATTTTCGAGCAAATACACACACACTCAATATCTGTCCTCTAAAATTGGGTCATAAAAACAGATAAAAAAAAAACTTTTAAAAGCCACTCTCACGAAAAGTGACTTCATTTTATTTACTTATTTAGGATAAAATAACGCATAAAACTGTGAGCACTAACAACACACATGAAACTTCTTGCCCATTGAAATGAAAATACTGGAGTAAATCGCATGAGATGGTGAAGGAAGGGAAAACATTCTTCTTTTTTCCAGCGAGTTCCTTCCATTATACCAAAAATTTATTTCCTTTTTTTTTGGCAACTCTTCGCAAAGCAGACGAAACGTCTGTTCGAAAACGTCGCTTTAGAGGAATCGAATTTCGAAGTATTGTGTCTTCTGGAGACATTTTTATCCTTTCTTTGAGATGAAAAGTTGTCTTTCCTTTTGGTGAAAAAGAAAATAAAGAATTTTTTTAAAACTCTCAGTGTACTTTAAAAGTATTTTGGTTTTTATTTTATTATTCGTCTTTTGATGGATTATTCTTATCTTGGGCATTGAATTTTTTTTCGAGGTGAAATGGTTGATTAACGTATTGATATTTAAATTTTAATTATAATTTTTTGATACACAAATATTCCAAAAACCAATATATTGAAAAATAAATTGATGTATTGAAAACAAATATTCATTATAGAAGGACATTTCATTTTTTAAATTGAAACTTGCAGAAGAAAGTATGTACAACAATCTACAAATTGTAAAAAAAAAAAATAAAAAATAAAAAAAATAAAAAAAATAAAAATAAAAAAATATTTCACTTTTTTACTTGCTCTTGAATAGACCTATTTTTTTAAAAAACGAACGATAAAAAAACGGTATCAATTAATCGTCCAAAACTGCAAATAATATTTATACTGTAATCATATCTTTTTTCATATTCTGATTAAATACTATAAACTGCATAAAAATGAAATAAATAATGTAAAATATAATTTGCATTTAATTTGAATGCAAGCTAAATATTGCCTTATTTAAATTAAATAATGTAACAGTTTAAGGTGCCTGTTGCTGCAGTATAAATATTCTTGCATTTTTTAATGTTAATTTCCCCTAAAACAAATTCATTAGAGTGCAACTCAAAAGTCATGATTTCCAAAGGTACGGTAGACATAAGTTATCATTACTTCACGGCTTCATTATTGTATCAATTTGAAATTTTTATAGACTTTACTGAAATATAATAAATATTGAAATATTATAATTATTAATGATTATTGTAAAATCCGAATTTAAAGAAATAAAAAAAAAAACGCAATTCATTTTTTTAGATTACATTCCATACATATAAATTGAAGCACGATTAAAGACTCATTCTCACAAACATTAATGACCAACCCTTTTTATTTTTTAGATAAAACTACATCCTATCTAATCTCCATCTACAGACACCTTAAAATACATCACACCTAAAAATTACCCTCTGGTATCGAAACTGGGGCCACCACTACTTTTCGTAAATCAATGAAAAGTATATCATTCTGAGCCTTTTACGTGCGCTATATTTTGATAAATGGATCTTTATCCATAAGACCTTTGTTAACCTGTAATACCTTTTGAACTGTTATGGCAGAAGAAATACAGCAGAGGGTAATCAGCATCGTCATCTAAAACGATTTATCGCCAGCCATTACGTGACCAAGTGTTGAAAGACGCTTCCCTGGTTTGTCAAATCCAAACTTTCAAAACCCTATTTCAAAGCCCAGAAGAAAAAATTTATAATGTATATAGTAAATGTAGAAATATACCGAACAGTTTAGTTGGTGTGGAAGAGTGTTTAAATATTTGTCTTCATTTATCTTTGGTCAACATTAGACTAAGTACTCTTCAATGAGAGAAAGTTTGTTTGATTTACTTGACTAGACTCTCTTGTTGATAGATCTTAATGTGCTGCCGTGGTAAATCCGGAAGCTTTTGTGTAAGGACAATCATAATTTATTCTCGTAGTTAGTTCTAAGTCTAAAAATAGTAAAGTACTGTAATAAAATAATATTTTATTTATAGTGGGAAATTATATGCGTATAAAAAAGCAACAAGCACGAAAGCATATAATTTCCATGCATATATTTTCCATTTGAGTCCATGTATTATTTTTCAGAATTCAAAGAGATATATTTATCTAAAATATACGCTTATAGGGAATTCAAAGATTATTTTAATAAATTATTTGTTCAATATGCAATGACGTGCAAAAACATAAACAATGATACTTTCCATTCACATCTCAATAAATAATTTAGAAGACATGGAATTCAGATTGTAGGAGAAAATATTTTGTACCTAAAAGATGATTAAAACATACTAATGCAAAATGTAGAACTCAGTGAGATTGATTTTAAAAAACTGCCTTTTATCTTTCTCTTATTGCAGTCTCACAAAACTATACTACACTACACTACAAACAAATTACTGTGCTATCTGCAAAAAATTAGATGTAAATATTTTTAGTTAATATTGTTAAACAATCTACGTGACATATACATATATATATATATATATGTATATATATTTAAAGAAGCATTATTAAAACTATCAACGTACGTTTCTACATCGTACGTTTACATCGTACGTTATCAATCAGCACGTATCAACATACGCTTCAAATCCCAGTATCTCTTTCAGTTGTTTTTCAAATATTTCCTAATCCATAATTTTTTTCTTACATAGTACGTAACCGAAAGAATATTCTGATGGTAAAACATAAATCAAAAAGGAAAAAGATCCAGTTGAAAATTATTTGGACATAACATAACAACTTCAGGTACTTCAGTTTTATAGGATATACTTAGAAGCTTTACATACCACATCTACAGCTTTTGTAGCTGACAGCCATCATAAAAAAGAAACTGTCTGTATCAAGAAACTTGTTTTAGGAAAGGAAATGTGAAATGTCTGGGAAAGCCTATAAAAATAAAAATGAATTAGTCTCAAACGTGTCATCACCTCGCATCTGGCTGTTTTTCGAGGAAGAATTTCTGCTTCTTCGCATGAGAAAGAAGAAATGTTATTGAATAACAGACGGCGTAAACTTCAAATTCTTCTCTTGCAGTATTGACATACATTTTCTTCGTATTTGTTTTTATTGGTTTCGTACATATTGTGGTGACATAAAAAATTAAGGGAAGCTTTTTGTATTTTATTTTAAATTTTCTTTTGCTAGCGCTGTTATAGATAAATGTTTTTTCACCATGGATCTACACACTTAATTCAGGTATCTATGAGATTTGTTGAGAGGAAAAAAAATATTATCTTTATTTCAATTTTTACACTTAAAATTTTTCGTATGAATATATGAATAACTTATATATCAGCTTCTTGGTTGTATTTGAAATTATCATCATTGTTTATTTATTATTGCACAGCAACTTTCTTCAAGAAAACAACATTTGAATTTGAAAAATTTTCTAAAGATGAATTGTAAATC